>APFE031225798.1:1978-144356 GCA_000404065.3 Pinus taeda | reverse complement strand
TTTCTGGATGAATTGGGTAAGAAGCAGGAGTTGGGCAGGTTATACAGTGACAACCAGAGTGCCATACATCTTGCAAAGAACTCTGCATTTCATTCCAATACTAAGCATATACAGCTCAAGTACCATTTCATACGGTCAGCATTGGAAGATGGATAACTGAAGTTGGAAAAGATACACACTAGCCAGAATCCTACAGATATGTTAACAAAAGTTGTAACATGGAGAAACTGAGAATTTGCTCAGTTTCAATTGGTCTTCAAGTATGATGAAGAAGATGAGAAACAACCAGGTCCAAAGTGGAGTCATTGTCCAACAAATGAAGCAGCCGTGGAGTTGCTATAATCAGTCTCCAAGTGGGAGATTGTTGGCTGTGGAGCCTGATTATCTTCAGTATTCAAAGGTATCGCCACATTGGACCCCAGTTCGAAATCGGGCGGCAACACCGCCCGTAAAATATTCGCTGCAGGGGGGTTCCAAGGGGGTGGGGGGCAGCTGCGACCTTTGGGGATCACCCCCCTAATGGGGGGATCGAGGGCAGTGCGCCCAAAGCTAAGAATAGATGTAAAATTGCCTTGTAAAATGTTGTAAGTTTGTAGTCAATCTGGGCCGTTCATTAGGCAGAGATCTGACAATAGAAGTTATGTTTAATTTAGGGTTTTTTGCCCTAGAAGGCAACCCTTCGCTATATATGAGGGAATTGTATTGCGTCTATGTAGATTGGTATTCTGAGTGAGGAAGAGAGAGGAATTGAGAGCGAAGAGGGATTACAAAGGATCTGCTATAGGTTGTATCTCTTCAATTTGCTGGATAATATAAAAAGAAGGACTGGCTGTTTCTCCGTGGACATAGCCCAAACTGGGCGAACCACGTATATTTGTGTCTCTCTTGTTTTATGCGTTTTTAGTGTTTGTATTTATACAATATTTTATGTGTTCTATTGCTCTGTAATATATAATTTTCTAACACTAAGATGTCTTGCCCAACATTCATCTTGGAATACGTCTCCCATCAACCATGGTCTTATATATTTTTACATGGAATTTCTACCAGGGTTGTTACAGAATCTCCCCCTTGGGGAACATCGTCCTCAGTGTTAAACCACACCAAGACCTTAGCAAAACTATTGAAAAGAAAACATATTGCCCATGGAGATTTATAACTTAGTTCATTGTAGTATTTTCAATGAATGACCTGCTCAGAAGAAAAACATGATGAAAACATACCGCATACTGGAGCTTTATAACACAACTCATTACGGTATTTACAATAATCGCATATACACATGTGCACATTTGTTAAACCAACAAATAAAAGGATATGATGCCTGTATCAATCAACAAGGGAATCCCGAGGATCACACCTCCACCCTCAAAGTAGTGCCAGTATTCACCTTCTTCCCGGAAAGTCTAAAATTCGATGCCACAGTCAAGTCTGCATCCAATGTTCAGCGCTACCATCCTGCGTCACTTGTTCTCTCAGCGAATATTTATTGGCTCATTGTTCCAGGGCGCACTCCCAATGTGCATCTGATTCCATATGACAATCCTAATGACTAAAACAAATATATCAGTGACCTTCCCTTCTCTGCTACACAGTCCCTCGAGAAATCTAATCACCCCCTTTCATGCAGTCACTCACCTTCCAAGTTCCCCAGAATCCCCTATCCCAGGTGATCCATTCCTTGGCAAGGCTTCCTTGCATTAGAAGTTACAAAACCAAGGCATACCCCTGCCTCAAAACCATCATACCAATCATAGGATTCTCATGGCAACCAATGGACATTATTGGGTACCAGTGCCCCATAACGGCCTTGCTCCTCAAGTGCTTTACCAACATATTGTTGCATGTTCCAATTCCTTTTGTTGCTGCAAATTCTTGCAATCGGTTTCAGCCACTCAACCGGGCAGGTTCATGCATTCATGTTCCAAACACATAACTTAAATTAGATTTAAATAAATTGAAATAAATTCACATCATACCTCATTAGTAGCTCGTCAATAAGATACACTTTCAATCTTGTTTACTTCCTGTCACAGCAAGTCAAACTAGCATCTTTGACCAAATCATCATGTATAAACACATCACATCAAGTTAGCTCAAAACACAACCATCATAGATCAAAATCATGAATCACATGTAACCATTATAAACCAAAATCATAGATCACATGTAATCATCGTAGACCATAATCATAAATCACATGCATAATAAAACTGAAATACAATACTGATACTTATCATTCATCGATCCTTACTTCTGCCTTTGTCCTTATTCCATATGCACTCTGAATCGGTTGCCACACCCGACAAATACCCAGTGCCTTCTCCTCAACCATGTGCACATATACATAGTGTGCATCACACCTATACCACCACACATGACATAAAATACCATGCAATACATGCGTCTACACCCAGTGTACAACACAACACAATACATACTCCTACGTCCAGTGTACGACATAACACAACATGTATACGTACATAATGTACATCACAAGACATACATCTACACACAACTTGTGACACCACCAAATGCATACATATACAACACAACTCATACACCTATACCCGATTTACAACGCCACACAATACATGTACCTACACCTGGTGTACAACACAACAAAATACATGTACTACACAAAGTATAACACAAGGAATACATATGTCATGATACCACGGCTACACAATACACATACATAGTCCCACATGTACACAACACAACATGTACAACATGCACATAATACCACATGTACACTGCAACCACCTGCACAATGTGTGCATAACATCGCATGTACACGACACCACCTAGACAACATATACACAATGCCACATGTACATCATACCACCTGTACAACATGTACACAATACCACATGTACATAGTACAACATGCAAGACATGTACACGACACCACATGTACACAACACCACTTGCACGACATGTACACAACACTGCCTGCACACAACACCAATTATACAACATGTACATATCACTACATGCACATAACACCAATTGTACAATCATGCACACAATACCATATGTACCTAGCACCACTTGCCCAAACATGCACACAACACCATAGGTACATAGCACTACATATCCAACATGTCATCATTTGTACACAACACTGCATATACAACCTGCACATAACACCATCTATACTCATCACTACATATGCAATATTCACACAACACTATATTCACCATCATGTACATAACATTGCATAAGCAACATGTACACGCACTATATATGCACAACACTGCATGCACACAACAACAAATATGCAACATGTACAAGATATACAACATGTGCACAACAATAGTACCACACATCCCCAAAACCACACTACCTCTACTAAGCAACCTTGCTTGCAGAGTCTTACCCATGCTTTTCCCAACATGTCGCAAACCACACTGCTTTCATTTCGCTAATGTATCCCTCAGTATAGCATGTCCATAACATAGATATAATATAATCACATAATATCAACTCATAACCACATGATATTGACCTCATATATTTGTCATGACTATTCTTCCCACTTGATTCCTCATAAGCTAGGAACCCCGTCATGTCATTCACCTACATAAGCAATCATTCTTGTGCAAGAACAATCCCTGACAACCCTATCAGATAGTGACATAGATACATATATAATCATTAGCATAAGACAACCATCATTATGTCAGAAAATGACATACATACATACATACATATTTATATAAACATCAACATGATCATGATCATAACATAATTACTAGATATCATAAGGTCTAGGTTAAGAGAACTTCCTTGTTTGTGCTCAACATTGAGAACCACCATTCCCAACTTAGTCAAACCATCCGACACCTCAGGTCCATCTATTTTACCTTTTCTAGTTACCCCCGTCCATTTACCACAATGGACCCAACCAGTCTGATCAATTGTCATAGTCTTACCTTCTGTTGTGCTTACTCATGCAATGAGTTTCATCTGGGTCTTGCATCATCTGTTGGGTACCACACATGTCTCCCAAAGCTCCATTAACTTCCTCTTTCCCAAATAATTACCAAGACTCAAAACATAAAAGGCAATGCCGAGAAGAAAACCATGAAAACCAATAATGATACGACACCACAAACAAAGTGTCATGGCCATGCAAAAGATGCAACAAAATCGCAGTTAAGCACAACAAATCACCCAAAGACCAAAAACAATCAACGGACACCATGAATCCTAGGAAAGATCAACCTGAGCCTTCTTCAAGATTTCATGGCAATTTATGTTGCCATGCAACTCCTTGCATCATATTGCCATCACCGCATAATTGTCAGTGCATAAATAAACATAAAAATACACTGGTTACCTTACCTTGTTGTGCCAAGCACGTTGCTTGAAACTGAACACATCCACACCATCTCTCAAGGGACTCCAATCCCCTTGACATATCCATATGTAACTAGAGACTAGCTAATACACTTGTCAAGCATATATTCATGAATCTAACACACATCCACATAATTTCAAACAAAACCAAGGTTAAGGAGACTTCATGTATGCAAAGCACTCATTCATTTGGAATTAGGGTTTCCAAACATAGCTAAAAGAATTCTTGCCCACTTCCTTTCTTTTACCATTTTACCTTGTTGCAATTGAGGCTTACTGTGTACTATCACATCACTCAACTGTTAGTTATATAAACACATAAACCATTACCTTGTCCTGTGAATACCAAGCATGTTAACCTACAGCTGCTCACACATGTCAACCACATGTTCCAATCATCAAGACAATAATATCTATCAATTTGAAATTAACCTTTACCAAGACTAACAATCATGTCATATTCCCTATTCAGCTCAGAGTCATTAGACTAATGCTACGACTGTCACCTACTACACTCAAGTACATATCAACTGTCTCAGCACATATGTATTAGTACAATCATCTTAAAACAAGATCATTTGAACACATACTCATATTATGCAATTCATCAAACACTCAACCAACCTTCAAACATACCATGTTAAATAAATCAACTAGATGACGTAATAGACACCAAACACTCAAACGCCAATTAGATGGCATAATCCAACAGTCAAGTACCCAATATACAACATAAGAAAACTCATACCTTAATGTATCTTAGGGGAGGCTATCTTGTCTGCACGGTCAATTAAGTTAGCACGATATAACTTCACAACATATCAACTCAAACATAAATAAGATCACGATATCCATAATAGTCACTATCTAACATGTTCACATCATAATCTCATAAAAATTGTCATTCATGCTTAAAAATCACATATGTACGATCAATCTAGATTAGTACAACATAATGTCACAATAAGTTGACTCATACCTGAATGTTGTAACCCTAACCATATGCATAGGCCAATCCAATTTAGCATGATACATATAACATCAAGATCTTAATGTAATAATCCTAATCACCAAGTTACTAGCATACAACAACAATAAGCTATATATCATGCTCATCAATAACATATAACCTAATCATCAAGTTATCTAATATAAGACAATAATAATAATGCATATGAGCATAGGTTATTATCATTCATGATTATCCGACATATGTGAATATGACCACACTAATCATCTATCATCTATCATGTACGTAACCATAACATCAAAATACATGTACATAAACCTAATGCATATAACAATCCTTGACTTACATACTTGCATTCCAAACATATAATACTTGTATGGTGATCTACTCTTATCCCAAAGTCCAATGTTGCAACCTCATTATGATGATCTGCATCTCCTGCTCTATCTCAACCAACACATTAACATCATAACAACCAATAGCATCATGATGACCTAAATTACATACAATGACTTCACAAGGCATGTTTGACCAACTATTCATGCATAACTATAACCAAGACCATACATACATACCGACTGCATATAGACATATAATACATGAGTACCAAACCATATACACATGATTCTAACTAGAGTCCAGTCATCAATGCATGACCATATCAACTACCCAAACCATGATCTCATGCATGCAAATAACAACCACATCACATGCACTTGAAAACATGTGAACACTGACGTGTAACAAATGCATATACAAGCATATACTCATGAGGATGACACCATCAACCTTCGTATGGTGACATCAATGCAACCATGACCAATACCATGCAAATGCAACAAGCACACGAACTACATGCATAAGCTACACATATGCGACCAACATGAATGCATGATCAACACACAACCCATTGATTATGAGGGTTGAACCATGCTCTGATACCACTCTGTAACACCCTCCTCCCACATCTACCTAAGTAACCATGCCAACTAGGATAAACATGCCACGAGAGGCTACTATGAATGGATTTGACCTCCTATGTGACCTTTAAGGAAGTAGAATCAATGGAAACATAACACACAAACATCCAACATCAGCTTCAGGACCCTCATGAACCAATCCAACACTTTAGACAACTTGCTCTTGGGTCCTACTGAAGTTTTGACCAACTTAAGACTCAGTCACTCTCATGCTATAGGCATCACAATGTCCAGAAACCTAGAGTTGCTCTCACAGGCTTACCTGTCAGTGTCCACAGACTCATTTTGCTAGTTTTGTGCCAGCGTCCCCGGGATTTGAGCCACTTTTTCAAGCCCAGAGCCAAGGTCACTGCCATAATGGAATGATAACTTATGAGCTGTAAAAGAACGGGAAAACAATGATGCAAAAACAATAAGTTAAATAAGACCTTAATCAAACCCCTACTAGCCATGACAAGCATTCCATCAAACATGTCGCAAGCATCTAATCTATAGGTGTAACCCACATAATTAAACATAGGGATCTTGTACTTATCTGATAATTGCTAAGAAACATTGTTCCCTCATGTCATTTGTTGCATTACCATCTATTAGACCATAGATACATTATCCATTCATTTACAAGTAAAAACATGCTAAGAGCCATACATAGTTGCTGTCATAAAACACACATATAACCAGCATAATAACAACACAAATACTCATGAAAGTATAGCCATATAGACCACATATACTCCATCAAAATGCTTATAGAAATACAAGGAGAAATAAAATTTCATTAATGATGCAAAAGCCAAACTCAAGACAGGTTTTCCACGTTCCACCTGACCATAGAATGGCTGAGCCAAATATCTCTTCAGTCATTCACCCGTGTGCCATATTCTAAGCATGAATGTGGGACTCAAACCAAAATAACCAACCAGGGCATACTGAGGCTAAACCACTTCACCCTCATAAATATAAATCATGCTTTACTGTAATCCACCCCGGATCACGAGGCCAACACAATAAACATATCATAACAGGCTTTACTGTGATCTCCACCCGATCACTAGGCCAAACAAGCATAGATGCCACCAAATTTCTCCACCTACACCGTGAGGAATTTTCCAGTCCCCTAGTCTCTCAGGCTTTACCGCAATCCAAACTTGAATCACTAGGCCCTACACCGAGACCCTAGTCCCTAAGGCTTTTTTTCAATCCACACCAGATCACTAGGCCCTAGACCAAGACCCACTCTCCAGGCTTTACCGCATATCACAATCCTGGGATTACTAGGCCCAACGGAGAGCAAACTACCTCTAGGCTTTATCGTATATCCCATCATTCACCAACAAGGATTCATAGGCCATCCGAGGCAAAACAAAATCCGACTTTACCGCAACCCATAGTCCGGTTCAAGGGTTACTAGCCCATGTGTTCTATCATTTTGGAGATCCACCTCACTCAACTTCTAATCCATCCAGCAATTCAACTCAACTAAAACATGAGAACCCCATCACACCATGGCTATCTGGAAATGACAAGGCTAGGCTGAAAACACTGTTACACTTGAAAAAACCCATGCCATGGAATACCATGCATATTAAATATAACAAGGAAAATACACATGCAAATCGATACCTGCACAGAATCATGTTGTAGCTGCTTGATTATGCTCTTCCTTGCTTGCTTCTTCCTTCCTCTTGCCTTCCTTGCCTTCCTTGATCCCCTGCATAACCAAAGAAAAAGCTTAACACTGACTGAGAGCTTGCAAACTAATCCTCATAATCCTTTTTATGAATGAAGCCTCTTATTTCTTCATTTTCCATTATTTTCCTTCAATTTCCTCTTCACATGCAACATGTGAACTTTCACCTTCCTTTTCTCCTATTTTCCATTCTTTTTATAAATAAATGCCAAATAAATGCCTCGTGCCTTTCCAAATCCTTTTCTAATGTCTTTGTCAATTTCCCTAGCCATAAACAACCAAATGAAACCCCCTAGGATGTCCTACCCAACATTCAGCTTGGAGTATTTCTCCCATCAACCATGGTCTTATATATTTTTACATGGAATTTTTACTAGGGATTTTAGAAGCTCGATGCCAAATAAGTTCTCAGTTCTGTCTTCAGATTTTCTCTTATACCTAGTAGCTATGACATCATCTTCATCAAGCCACAAGGGGTTAGGGTTAGAGTGGTTACTTAACATAATAGCTTGGTTGGTAGCAGTTCTGGCATTGAAGTCCCCAAGCAAAAGGATATTACCTTTTTTTTTTTTTTGTAAGTAAGAATTTGTATTAAGATACTAAAAATATTGTACAAGAGGAGCTACCCGGGCTGATAAGAGCCCAAGGCATAGCAGAAAACAAAACAGCTTGACCAAAAGACCTCCTACAGAGCCCCAAAGAAACAGGGGAGCCGGCAAGGATGAACAATCCACCTCGGCTCAGAGGAGAAGACAAAAGGAGAACAGAGATGCACAAGAAGCTGACAAACTGGCTAGGAAGCAAGAGCATAACTGGAGATTCAACCCATCTTGACTGGAATCCTCAGTGCGACCCTCTTTTTTCCTTTCTTCTTACCAACTTTAACCCATCCAAGTTGATCCTGTGTGGATGGCAGAACAAGCGTGCCATGCTGAGAAGACGGAGAGATCTCCTTGTCCGAGTCCAAAGGAGATGTCTCATGAGTTCGTTTCTGCGAAAGAGGAGGGGCTGAGGGCTCCACGGGACCAGTTGGGGCCAGGTTCTGGGCTGGCAAATCCGCCATCCCGTCCTCATTCCCTTCCTCTTCATCAGAGCTGGAGCTAAAGACCTCCATGGGAGGTGGGTCACAAGGCTTCCAACTTTTGGACTTCGGCTTGGGAGCAGTCTTCTTCTTTTGGGCTGGAATCATTGGACACGATCTGTGAAGGTGCCCTGTAAGATGGCAGTTCCTACAGCGGAACGCTGTGTTCTCGTAGTCCAGGGACTGAGTCCAATGAAAGTCACCAATCTTGAGAACGATCTGATCTGGTAATCCTTTGCTCATGTCTATTTTTGCGCAGATTCTTGCGAAGGTATAGATGCCTTTTTCCCCTCTGGAGGTGTCTATGGCTAGATGGCGGCCTATTTTGTTTCCGATACCTTCAAACACAGCAAAGTGCCACAAATGAGCTGGAAGGTTGGGCAGTCTGACCCAGATGGGTAGTTTGGTAATGGTGGCTGTTGAGGGGTCAAAATCTGGGAACCAGGGGGTTAAAAATAGACCCGCTGAGTCCCAGAACCAAGGGCCCTCAGTTAAAGCTTTTTGATAGTCCTCATCGTCAACAAAGATCACAATGAAGAAGCCTTTGGAACAGAGCAGAACCTTGCAGTTGCTGGTCCAGTTGGAGTGGACCCATTTGTAGAGATCTTCTGTTCGTGGCCACAGTCCATTGAACCTGCAAATAATTCCCTTTTCGGCAAACAGTTGAAACTGCTTATCCATTGTTGGGTGCATAATTTCAATAGAAGGGGTGTCCTCCAGCTTGTCCACCAAAAAAGGTTTTGGACCTTGGACTGGTGGAGCTGTATTCTTGGGTTTCTGGGCATGGACAGCATCTTTGTAAGAGAATGCTGCTGCTGAAGAAGACTGTCCAGCCGCCCCCCCTCTTAAACGAAGGGAAAGAATGATGGCAGCATTTCTTTGAATGTTGTAAACAGAAAGGGGAAAGAGGTCTTCAAGCTGTTTACCTTTGAAGAGGAGCCTTTGCGAAGCTGCAGGAATTCCCACCCTGAGATTCAGTTTATGTTTGAGGTCCTGCACCAAATCTGAAGAGCTCACCCATAGGAGCAGCGTTTTGCCTGTGAGGAGCGTGATGCAGATCTGGAAGGACACGGACGGCTTCTGAATCTGTCGTTCTCTGCATGACTGAGGCATATCTCTTTGTTGCGTTCCATCAAACAGTTGGCCCGCAACCTCCCTGCGAGGGCTTATTTCAGGTGTTCTGAGATTCAGGTTTTCTAGAAGCACTAACAGGCTTTTAGTCCTCGAGGGAGACTTCGAAAGGAACCTTGAGAAAAACTCAGAGAGGGATCGAAACGCCGGAGCAGGGATATTAGCAGTGGCCCCGCTACCCGCCCTCAAAAGGATCCGGGGAGGAGAAAACCGACCGGGGGAAGACTGCAAGAATAAGAGAGGCAAATCTTGGAGCTTTTCAGCTCCATACTCCTGTAAAATGAGCTGTGCAAACGCTGGATTTGGATAAGCGATATCTGGTGGCTGAGCTAAAGTCAACTCACACATTGCAGCAGCGAAAAGTGCCCCTCCACCGTGACAGTCGATTTGAGGCCGACCCTCCTTGGAATTGAGGTCAAGTCTCCCTGCCATGTAGTCATAGGGAACCAACAATTTACTCAGAGCACTGGCAACTATCTGAGCGACGTCCTCCATTCCTTTACCGAAGAAAAGCAGGGTCTCGACAGTGAACACCCCACTCTCTTCCTTATTGATTTGCTTGAGAAAACTAAATTGATCAGCACGGGAAGGTCGGATTGGGGGCAGGGGTTCATCCGGCCGCATAGCTTTCCCTCCATCGCGAACAGCCCTACCCTGTTTGACTGATCCTCTTGCGTCGATGTGAACTGCGGATCGAGTGAGGGATGGGTTTGATCTATGCAATGCATCACTGATCCCTTGCAGCACTGATCCATTACGGCTCAGTTCCCTGGTTTCCTGTGCGGCGGCGGCAAAAAACTTTCCCTCTGTAACCCTAGCCATCGCGCCTTCGCTTCTCAGGTCAGTAACCGAACTCATGCATCTTTGGATTCTTGTTTCCAAAAGGATATTACCTTCATTCCTCAGGTTATAAATGTATTTTTTTAAGGTAGTGAAAGGGAAATTCTTATCTAATTTGTTTTTCTTATAGGAGGTAGAGTTGATAGGGGTGAAACAACAGATTGCAAGAAAACTTCTATTGGCAGAAGAATCGAAGATTTTCATCCAAATATACTAATTGAAGGGGTCGATAGTATGAAGCTATATGTGAGAAGAAACATTGTTCTTAATATAACATGCTATACCACCAAGCCCCCTTCGAGAGGATTTATTATTCCAAGCAGACCAAAGAATGAATCCATCAAGGTGAGGAACCCTAGTTTCGTCATGCTCCCAAGTCTCAACTAGAAAAATAAGGTAATATCACAGAAGATCCAACTTAACATAGGACCTTTATGCCATGGAAAATCATGACAATTGCAGAAGAGGATCGTGAGTGATCCTAATCCCTATTTATTGTTCGTAGTTTGGACTCTATCTCGAATAATAGTTTTTCTATTCCTAGTGATAGCCATTTCCCTTCTTTTCTTGCCTCAACCTTTTGGACTTATTTTATGAGTTTGACTTGGTCTTCTGGAATTAGATCTTCATTTATAAAGATTATGGTTACCTTTAGGCTTGGGAATTTCTTGAGGTCATTGCAACTTACCTTAATACATATCAGACTATGTTTGTTCTCAAGTAATTTTCCTACCCTGATTTCTCCTGTGATATAAGTTGTTTGAAATTGAGATTTTGTTTTTGTTGTTCTTTTACTATTTCTAATGTTGCCTCATTGTTTTTTCTTCTTTAACAACAATTATAAGGTGTAAGGCTCTTTTGTGGTGCCCATGGTCGAGTTCAATCAATTTGTTGATTTTCTCTTTTATGGGTTTAATATCTAATTTACTGTTTGTGTTATTTAGGGCTGGGTTATTATTTAGTTGTTCTTTTAGATTTTTAATCTCACTTTTCAGGGTGTCATTTTATTCTATCATTGATTGTTTATTGTGTTCTATTTCTTGAATCCTACCTTTCATTCCTTGGAGTTGATTCTCAAGCGAGATTATTCTATTTTCTAGCGATTTGTGATTGTTTTCGAGCAATGCCATTAGTTCTATTTTAAATTGGTTTTCCCTTTCTTCTCTTTGTCTGTCTACAAATTCAATGTATTCATAAAGACTCTCTAGAGTAACTTTACTTGGTCTCCCTTTGCTAGAGGGGGGCTTATATATGTGAGGGGAAGTACTCATAGTGTAAACAAGTAAAATTTAACAAAAGAAGGTGGGAAGGAACGTATGCGCCTGTTGGAGCAGTCAAAATTGGGGCTTACTTCAACGTTCGGGGTTAGGGCTTACTTGCCTTGTTGGACCCTCGCTTTTGCACCTGTACTCTCGCTTCTTAGCAACAATGCAGGTAGATTGACTTTTGGACAAGAGTTTGGATTAGATTATATAAGAATTTCAGTTGGTGGATTCCATAGACACAATCGCTCTAACCTCTAATCCAGATTTAATAGACAAAACCTTTCACCGAAACCTATTATATTGGTCCTTCAACTTTTTTGTATTCCTTACTTCAATTTTTATCCTTTACTTTTTAGGGAACCTATTATACTAGTCATTCAACTTTTCTTTATTCCTTGACACCAAGAATCTAAACCATGGTGAGTCGAACCCAACCTAAGAAAGAGGGTGTAATGACATTGTTCATCGCCAAACTTGTCCACTTTGACAATGTTAGCGTATGGGAAAGAGATCGACGATGGTAATTTCGATCTTGGTTTTGGTTACCTTGGATAGGGTTTGGTCCTATTATACTTCAAGTACCCTTAGAGGACCAAATTCTCCATAGAAAAAACTCACATCAACCTTTTGGGCCTGAACCAAACTTCGGTTATCAAATTGTGCTCCTTGTAATGTTTCCCGTGTCAATACAAGACCGTAACAAATAATACAATATGCTTAATTAAAAATGCAATTCTATGTTTTATATCATTTAAAACATAATAATATAAGTAAAGAATAATGCATTCACATTTCAGTCGATATATTTTTGAGTTAAACTTTTTTTTTCTTCCATATTTTTGTAATTTATTTAAATTTGGATTTAATAGGTATTGAAAAGACTAAAAAAATTAATTATATATATATTTGACAAGATCGGTTAATTTTATATTTCCAGAAAGAAGGGGAGGAGCTAGCTCCTATTACATTCGAGAGTGTCCGGAGTCAAGCCATAGGAGGAGAATGGGAACGCAGTCCCTAAGGCCTGTAGGCTTCATTCCCAAAATTCTAGAATATCCTAAAACTATTCTGGCATATTTCCTTACAAACTAAAACAATAACAAGATAAACTTACATGACATATTACTTAGAGACTTTTAGAGAACTTAATAGTTGATTAGTATTGATTTACAGAGTATTCTTGCTGAGACCTCTGCTTGTTTCCCTGATATGTTGAGTTTTCTCCCGCCTGGCTCAGAGTGGTGTTTTTGAGGAATGTAACGGCCTTCTCCAAATGTACACATTTATTTTGGAGGGCAATAATTTCAGCTTTATGGTTCTCAAACTACTTCTTTGGATAGTTGATCTCCATAATCATCTCATATCTGAGGTCTTGGATTGTTTCTTTAAGTTTTCTTATCATGAATTTATTTTCTTTGCAAGTGGATTAACTATCATTCTGGGTAGCTTTCTCCACCAGGTTGAGTTCCATTTCCGTAGTATGGTTCTCCGTGATATTGTATTGCTTCCTGAAGTTCCTGTTTGTGCTATGCCTTAATCGATTTTCATTTCCCTTGAACAAATGAATCCACTTCTGCTTTCTGTTGTCTGGATGATTTATTTTCCTTCTTTGAGCTGTTGATAGGGGCCGTATTAAGACACCAATGTGGAGCTTGATTGAATTGCAAGCTTGTTGAAGAATTGAGATGAGGACAACGTATTTGAAAAAGCTCTCTACCTCAATATACTTACAACATAAAGGATGTATATTCAGTAGTTTAGTCAGGGCATTGTCAGTTGTATGCACGCATAAGGAAGAGGACTCTTCACACTGGTAATTTGAAAGAGACTTGAGGAAGGAAATGCCGAGGATTCTTAGATGGGTTATGCAACCAGTGGAATGGTGAGGAAAGTGCGGAACAAAGGCTACATGATTATCATTTATAGGGCTATGTATGGGTAAGGATAAGGAAGGCTCGTAATTTAAAGAAGGAAGGCGAGTGACATAATGATCATGAAAAATGTGGTTCGTGCATATCTGCAAGGGAACAAGTGGCTTAACCTCCTTGAAATTCGCTCTAAGACTGATCCTTGATTTTCTCAGGTTTTTTTGATAGAAGTCGCAAGACCGCCATGCTGTTTGAGCTATTAGTATATCTGTGCAGTGATTTGCTATGGTCCTTCGAATCCGCGTCTTGTTGATCTTCTGATTTGTTTGGAGAAATGTGTATTTTGTCATGATGATTTGTTGGAGAGTAACTATGGGATTGAATTATGATAAACCTCCTCATTTTCTCTTATTTCTCCTTCCATTCTGGTAACTGCCATGTTGGCATAATGATTAGCTGTGTTGTTGTTCTCTCGCAAGATGTGTTTGAATGTGACTTTGCCTAAACTTACTAGATTGTTCCTGATTCGTTTGAGAATCCTCTTCATGGCTGCATTTGATGGATTTTTGTTGCTGACCATTGCGTTAATTATGATTGCCGAGTCCCCCAATATTATTGGGTCTTTGATCACTTTTTTTTTAAGTATCATAGAACCCAATAACAAACTGTAAGCCTCTGCCCTATTATTTGAAGTTTCCCCCAGACCCCATTCATTGGAGATCAACATTTTCCCCCAAGGATCGTTTATGTTGCCTTCAACACCTGCTTTTTTCGGATTATTTTTAGAGGCCTCATCGAAGAACAGGCAAAATCTATTTTGATTTCCTTTCCAAGTTGCAAACTCTTCCTCATTTAATCTGATTTTCTAATTCTGTGTTGGAGGTCTATCCCCGAGATTTTTATTTCCATTGTTTCTTATTGTCGCCTTGTGTTAATTTGGGTATGTTCTATGCTTAGAGCAATTTATTTCAATTTTCACACTTAGCTCAATACCTTTTCCAGATTAGCAATCACATCAGTGTTAAAGTAAACTGCAAATAGAACATAAACATAAATCGTAAAAGACAAGCCAAGATAAGAGGACACAATATGTGGCACTAGCCATGGATAAACCCCAATATGGGGAAACCCTTGATCAATTATTCTTATATGTTCTTCAATAGTTCAGTAGAGAGAGAGAGAGAGAGATAGTACATTTGCAATGGAAGTCAACACTTTGACTTATCTAGATAAGAGCATAGATCATCTCTAAGAAGATGATACATGAGATCAGTTGAAGACATGCTGCTTCAACTGATTCTCTAAGGTGACTCCTTCACCTATCATTGTGCTGCATTTCGTCATCATGCTGCACCATGCTGCACCCATCATCACTATGTTTCATCTCATCATGCTTCATTAATCATGACTGTACCCAACACTGTACTGCATTATGTGTCATTATTGCACCATGTTGCCATATTGACCTATGTGATGGCTGCATCTTGCTTGCTTGTTGTCCCTAACATGCTTGTTGTCCCTAGCATACTTGTTGTCCTTTGCTTGCTTGCTGTTGCATGCTAGTTTGACAGTTCCTGACAGTTTCGGTTGTTCCCGACAATTCTGGCTATTCCCGGTAGTTCCGGCTATTCCCAGCAGTTCCGGCAGTTCCTGGCAGTTCTGGCAATTTCAACTATTCCCAGCAGTTCCGACTTTTCCGGCTTTTCCTGGCAATTCTAGCAGTTCCCGGCAGTTCTGGCAGTTCCCGACAGTTTCGGGTTTTCTCGGTAGTTCCATCAGTTCCAGCTTTTCCCGGCAATTCTGGTAATTCTGGATTTTCTCGGTAATTCTGACAGTTACCGACAGTTCCGGCAATTCCGGCTATTCTTAACAATTCCGACAATTCCAACAGTTCCGACTTTTCTAGCTTTTCCCGATAGTTCCGGCTTTTCCGGGCAGTTTTGGTAGTTTCAGTTTTTCCCAGCAGTTCCAACAGTTCCAACTTTTCTCGACAGTTCCGGTAGTTCCCAACAGTTCTAGCAGTTCTGGCTTCTCCCGACGTTCCGACAGTTCTGACAGTTCTAGCTTTTCCCGACAGTTCCCAATAGTTCTGACATTTCTTGATAGTTCCGGCAGTTTTAACTTTTCCCAAACGTTCCACGTAGTTCGACAGTTCTGGCTTTTCCTGGAAGTTCCGACAGTTTTGACTTTTCCCGGTAGTTCCAACAGTTCCAGCTGTTCTCGGTAGTTCCAACAGTTTCCGGCAGTTTCGGCTTCTGCCCTTTGGATTAAGGCAATGCTATCCCTTAGGATCTCTCCTCCTACTAAAATCAAAAGACAAGTAGAGAGGAAGAGATCCCAAGTGTGTTGAAATGACTTGAAGGCCACCTCTATTTATACTAAAACGTTGAGCACAAGTGGGGTTTATTTGGTTGTTTGTTGACCTTGACAAATTGTCTCATAACACAAATAAATTCATATCCCCATGAATACTTATCGGAATCGGATGATCTTTAGATCAATCCTACACCTCCCGATGAGAGGGATCTAAGAAAAATATCAGCTTCCATTAATAAGATGACCCACATGGATTTTTACCCTAGTTGAAAATTTTAACACTCCCTCTCAATTAGGGAGAACTCCATCCGCTGATCCATATCTCTGATTGTACTATCTCTGTCATCAGTGCCCTACACTAAAAATCTACTCTACTGAGCTCTGCTTTGCTCCCAGAGCTCCTAGAGCTCAATGCATGCAACATGCAAGACCCTTATAAGAAGGTCTTTCAACGACTCCAAGTCGTTCGGGAAAGTCACAGATTTGACCTTTCCCTGGGGCTTTGACAAAATGTGTGCGACCTGTACATCAGTGTCAATGTGATGGAGCCTCCTCACTCATCGACTTACCATATCCCAGATAAGGCAATATCTGATGTCTATCTACTAGAGAAATCATCAAATATAGAATTCCTCAATAATCGAATCCCCCCTCTGGTTGTCACAGAGAATCACAGTGATATTCATCATGTGTACAAACATCTCACTTAAGAGCTTCTGTAACCATGCAGCTTCACACGAGATCATACTCGTAGCTATGTATTCGGTCTTGGCGGTGCTTATAGCAATCGACTTCTGCTTCTTGCTCATCCATGATATCAAAGTAGAATCCAAAGAGTACAAGCACTGAGAGGTGCTCTAGTGATCCTCCACACTACCTACCGAGTCAGCATTCAAATAATCATGCAGTTTCATATTTCCGGCAATGTATTTCAATCCATGATAGATTGTGCCCCGAAGATATCTAAGAAGATTCTTGGCACCAATCTAGTGAGGCTCAACCAAATATGAGCTCACCATGCTAACTGCAAAACATATATTCGGACGAAAGTTCACCAAGAACATCAACACGAATGAGTTTATGAAACTTAGAGGCATTTCCCAAATCTGGTCCGACATCACTACCATATAACTTTTGAAAGTTAATATCCTCGAGGTAGTCACATGCTTGCAGTTTATCATTCCACATCCGGAATCCGACTCCCTCCTACTTCTGCAAATGAGAGTGTCTGCACCTGTTAGAAATAGGTCATCCTCACAAGGTGCTGGTATGAGAGGTATATCATCCACAACCTTCAAAAAATGGTTTGGATCGGCTTCACTCTTAGTGAATCTCAGCTTCATCTGACAGCTATCAATCGTCTCATACCAGGGAGTTTTGCTTCAAGCCATAGAGGGCTTTCTTCCACCAACATACGTGAGATTCTTGATCATCAATCTCAAACCCCTCGGGTTGTTCCAAACCTGTGGACCTGCTACATGAGGGGAATGGTCCCCTTGTAAGCTTTTCCTTCGGTACATCTCAGACATGTACTTTCATGCTCTTTTGAATTCAGGCATCCCTATCAACATCTGACTCACAGACCTTCGGTGCTATGTGTTAATGGACATGGTCCCCAGTGGACTTCCTACAACTTGATACAACCCTGAACTCAAAAACATCTTTGAAAATTCTATTTTCAAACACGTACCTTTCCATCGATGAGTCCCACCTCGTAACGTTTGACTTCCATTGCTGAAATGGACACTAGATTCTTCTTGCAATTAGGTACATAAAAGAGATTCTATAAATGAATCAAGTTACCCTCATTCAATTGAGGGGTAACATTCCCTATACCCTTTTCCGGATCGGTGGCATCAACTCCAAGTATAATCCCACGGTTATTTCCATCACTACCAAATTCGAGAGAGCACCCTTCTATCCAATGAGATGCCTTGAAGCACTACGATCAATAAGCCAGATTCCCAAAGAATCTGAAGAAGAGTGCCAATACAAGATAACGCTTCTTTATCTTATCAAAAACAACATTTGATTCTTCATACCTAGGGTTCCTTGCTTTCTTTGAAGATTCAGCCATTTCCTTGATGACCTACATTACCTGTCATTCCTTTGATCATTGAAGATGTCCCTGGAATTATTATTATGTTCATGAAGAGATGTGTCTCTGCCATTCTGACACTCCTTCGCATAATGGCCGAACTTATTGGAACCAAGGCATCTGCCTTTCCTTCCACCCTTATATCTAGGCTTCCCAATGAAGTGATCTTTAGGTAGGCCATTAGAAACTTTTGCTATGCTATTCTGATAATATTCTCTGCTTCGACTTCACCCTCAGTGAATTTGAAGAGGGATGAGGAATCCACTGATCCTTTTGTCCTTTCCCAACTGTCTTCGGTGATTGCTCTTTCACTCATGCTTGGGGATTGTCTTCACCTCAGCTCTGATACCATGTTAATTTGGGTATGTTCTATGCTTAGAGAAATGTATTTCAATTTTCACACTTAGCTCAATATCTTTTCCAGATTAGCAATCACATTAGCATTAAAGTAAACTGCAGATAGAACATAAACATAAATCGCAGAAGACAAGCCAAGACAAGAGGACACAATATGCGGTGCTAGGACAAACCTAATGCGGGGAAACCCTTGATTAATTATTCTTATATGTTCTTCAATAGTTCAGCAGAGAGACAGAGAGATAGTATGTTTACAATGGAAGTCAACACTTTGACTTATCTAGATAAGAGCATAAATCATCTCTAAGAAGGTGATACATGAGATCAGTTGAAGACATACTACTTCAACTAATTCTCCAAGGTGACTCCTTCACCTATCGTTGTGCTGCATTTTGTCATCATGCTGCACCTCATCGTACTGCACCATGCTGCATCTCATCATGCTTCATTAATCATGACTGTACCCTTCACTGTATTGCGTTATGTGCCATTGCTGCACCATGTTTCCATATTGAACTATGTGCTGGCTGCATCTTGCTTGCTTGTTGTTGCATGGTAGTTTGGTAGTTCCTGATAGTTTTGGCTTCTGCCCTTTGCGTCAGCTTTCCCGGCTATTCCGGCAGTTTCAGTTACTTCCGTTAATTCCGATAGTTCCGACAATTCTGGATATTCCCGGCAGTTCTGGAAATTTCGGCTATTCCCGACAGTTCTGACAATTTTGGCTATTCCTGATAGTTCCCGACAGTTCTAGTAATTTCAGCTATTCCCTATAGTTCTGACTTTTCCCGGCATTTCCGGCTTTTCCCAACAGTTGCCGGCTGTTCCGGTAGTTCCACCTTTTCCCGGCAGTGTCGGCTTTTCCCGATAATTCCGGCAGTTCCAACAATTCCGGTAGTTCTGGGCAGTTTCAGCTTTTCCAGATTTTCCAAGCAGTTCCAGATTTTCCCAGTAGTTCCATCTTTTCCCAACAGTTTTGACATTCCCAACAATTTCGGTAGTTCCTGCTTTCCTTGATAGTTCTAATAGTTCCCAGCAATTCCGACAGTTTTGGCTTCTCTCGACAGTTCTGGTAGTTCCAGCTTTTCCCTGTAGTTCCGACAGTTCCCGACAATTCTGGCTTTTCCCGACAGTTCCGACTTTTCCCGGTAGTTTGAGAAGTTCCAGCTGTTCCCGGCAGTTTCCGGCAATTCTGGCTTCTGTTCTTTGGATTAGGGCAACGTTATCCCTTAGGATCTCTCCTCCTACTAAAACCCAAAGACAAGTAGAGAGGAAGAGATCCCAAGTGTTTTGAAATGACTTTAAAGCCACCTCTATTTATACTAAAACGTTGAGCACAAGTGGGGTTTATTTGGTTGTTGGCCGACATTGACAAATTGTCCCATAACACAAATAAATTCATATCTCCCATGAATACTTATCAGAATTAGATGATATTTAGATCAATCCTACACCTCTCGATGAGAGGGATCCAATAAAAATATCAGCGTCCATTAATAAGATGACCCACATGGAGTTTGGCCCTAGTTGCCAATTTTAACACCTTGCTAATCCAATCCCTTTCTTCTTGTTGTAGAAGACTATTGTCGATTGTTGTTGTTCCCTTCATATTTAAAAATTCAGAGGTAAGTCCCCATGTTTTTGACAATATCTTCCCAATTTTTGGTGCCAGATCTTTGAAGATGATTTTGTTCCTTGAGAGCGATATTTTCCAACAAAGAACAACTGGGAGGCAGTCCCAAAACCTTTTAATGGTTGCCTTGTTCTTTGTCGAGTAGGGATATGTTTTTTTTTTTCCATTCTATGAAGAATTCCATGAAAGTTTCGGAGAAATTTAGATCAACTTCCAAAGCACTGGTTAGTTGCTTCCAACTTTCTTTGGTGACATGGCAGTCTAGAAAGAGGTGTTGTATAGATTCTTATTCCTTCAAACACATCGGACACCTTGACGGGTCAAAGAATCCTTTTCTTTTGAGATTTTCGCAGGATCCATGTGAATTTTATTTTTTATTTTTTGGAGGCTTTCAATTTTCCATATAAACTTCCAAGGAGCCTAGTCTTGTTGATTTTGTTGTTCTTGTAGAGTTGTATATCCGGTCTTAATTGTATAGCTTCGTCCTTTAGCGTCCCATGCTATTATGTCATCCTTCTCCATGCTCATTGGTGGTTCTCCTTTGAGGTGGTGCAAAAGGTTGTCCCATGGAGTGAAGAGATGTAATTACTCTTTCCTTCATCCAATTTTGTATGTCTTCATGCCCTGAGAGAAGGTTTAAAGGCTCCTTCCCAATTATTCTATCATCCCATACCTTGATATTTTTTCCATTACCTGGCATTTTTTAGATATATTCATTGATTGTCGGTATCATTTTCTTCACAAGCTTCCAAACTTGTGTGCATGGTCTTATTGGAACTATTTCAGACAACATATTTGTTCTTGGATGGTTCATATATTTTGAAGTAAAGTTTTTTCCACCAGCTATTCTTGCCGGTTATCATTCTCCAAATGACTTTAATCCCTAGAGCAACATTCATCAAGTTGGGCAGCCTTATAGATATGCCTCCTTTATCATAAGGCAAAGTTACTTGCTCCCATTTTACCAAATTGAATTTTTTATTCTCTTGTTTCCCTCCCTGCTAGAGGAAACCTCTTATGATTAGTTCCATTTGCTTGTGTGCACTAGCCGGAGCCAAAATTGTACCATATTGGTATATTGGGAGCATCGTGAGCATAACTTTGATTAGAATTACCTTGCCTGCCATGTTTGGCCACATCATTCCCCATTTTTATTTTCTCTTTCATTTTTTCAATTTGTTTACTTCAAAACTTGGCCTTTAGATTTTCTTTTGATATGGGTAGTCCGAGGTAGAAGAAATGGTTCCAGCTTTCTTGTATAGGGATCTCAAGAATCTGTGAGATTCTTTGCATGGTTTGAGAAGAGGTATTCCAACCATAAATTCTACACTTAGTATTTTTAAAAGACCCACAGGGACCTTCAGAAAATTATCCAAGACCTTTTAAATCTTTGAGCAATTATGCATGAGGCACCACTCAACAAGAGAGTATCATTAACAAATAAGGAGTGATTGATATTTTTAATTCCTTTAGAGATTTGCAGGCCAATTGATATTCTTTCTCGCCTTTTTTTATCCAGTTCTCTACTTAGAGTATCGGTCATTATTATATATAAAAATGGAGAGAGAGGGCACCCTTGCCTCAGTCCTCTAGAGCTTTGGAAGAAGTCACTGGGTCTTCCATTTATAAGCGGTGCTATCCATGGATCAATGATACAAGCCTTGATGACCTCGATAATTTCTTTTGAGAACCCGAATTTCTTTAGGACAACCATGAGGTATGGGAGGCTTACCTATCAAAGGCGTTGGCCATGTCTAATTTTATAATAATTCATTTTTCTTTTCTCAGCATGCTTGAATGAATAGCTTCCTGGACCACGATTACATTATCAATGATCTGCCAGTTTGGGACAAAACCTCCTTGGTTATCCGAAATTATCTCCAAGAGAACTTTCTTTATTCTATTGGCTATAATCTTTGTTACTATCTTGTAGGAAGAATTGCATAAGGAGATTGGCCGAAATCTACTGAAAGTGGAAGGGTTAGATTCCTTTGGTATTAATGTCAAATAGGAAGATTTGGTGTTGCCTCCCATTTTTTATTATTATTTTTGAACACATTCCTTACCATTCTTAATAAGTCCTTTTTTGTTGTTTGCCAGTGCTGCCTATAGAAGGTGATTGTGAAGCCATCCGGGCTCGGTGTCTTATTCGGGTGAAGGCTCCATACTGCTGCCTCTACTTCTTCTTCTGAAATTTCTTTCATTATTTTTGCATTTTTTCCTTCACTTATCTTGTTTGGAGTATGCTGCAGGAAATTATCATGGTCTACTGCTTCTCCA
Source organism: Pinus taeda (assembly GCA_000404065.3). Lineage (NCBI taxonomy): Eukaryota > Viridiplantae > Streptophyta > Pinopsida > Pinales > Pinaceae > Pinus > Pinus taeda. The sequence continues at coordinate 121,485 of APFE031225798.1, read as the reverse complement.
TTTGCTGTTAGGAGGTTTTTAAAGTGGTTGTGTCTCTTTTTTTAGTTCCTCCACTCCCTTAATTTCTTGTCCGTCTACTTGGATTTTGTCAATTTGATTTCTCGCTCTTCACATTTTCATGGAGTTGTGAAAAAATGTTGTGTTTTTATCCCCTGCTTTCAGCCATAGCCTTCTTGACTTTAATCTCACCTCTTCTTATTCTTTTCGATTTTCTCTGTATATTTCCCAAAAGAGTTCATTTTCCTGTAGATGATCATGTTTATCCTCCTCCTTGTTTTCCTTTGCCTCTTATAGATTATCCATCTTTTTTATCAGCTCTACCCTTCTCTTTTTTTTTTTCTTTTTTTTTTTGCTTTTCATTTTCTCTTGCCCATATTTTCACTTCATTTCTCAAATTTTTTAGCTTGGTTTCCCACATAAAGTAAGGCGAACTTGTCAACTTCTGTGATCATACTTTTGAGATTAATTTTCTGAAATCTTCACTGATGTTCCATATTGGACAGTATTTAAACGGTAACGACCCTTGGTTGTCCATCCTTACCAAAGTGGTTGCAATTGACTTGTGATCAGATGTCGTGGTATGTATAATTTTTTATCTTTTTGATTTAAAATTGGAGATGATGTTTTCTTGTACCAATATTTGGTCCAATCTTTCTTTTATATTACTTTTTCCGACCCTTTTGTTATTCCACGTGTACTTTCCATTACTTGGAGGGATATCAATTAGCTTGTTTTGTTCCATGATTGTTTCAAGAACCTCCCTAGATGGGTCTGCATGGTAGGTCCCTCCAAATTTCTCCTCTATATTTAGAACCAGATTGAGGTCCCCTCCCAAAATTACTTTTCTGTTTTGTGTTTCATTTAGAGTTTCTTGAACTGTGTTCCAACATTTCTCTTTTTCCCTAAAATGGTTGGGAGCATATATGTTGATAAAACAATATTGCTCCTTGGTGTTTGTTTCCTTTAAATCTATTCGGATCCAATATTGTTCCTTTTTTTGCTGTAGCATTTCCTATTTTCCTTGCTTCCATAGTGTATAAATTCCTCCTGAGGCCCCTATGGTTTGTTGAGTTGTTCGTTCATAATTTTTTAATTTTTTTTATCATTTTTTTTTTATTCCTGGCAACTTGTTCTGGTCTCATGAAGCATGAATATATTTGGGTTTTCCTTTTGCTAGAATATCTCTTGTTGCATTCACTTTAAAGAGTGTCTCAGACCACGACAATTCCATGAGACCAAAACCATTACTTGTTTGTTTGGTGAGATGAGGGACCTTTATCTCTTTGTTGATTTTGATTTTTCTCATTATTCCCGGAACTTTTCCCAAAGAAATAATCCATGTGTTGCTACATTCCTAAGTCCATCTCTTTAGCTGCCACTTCATCTCTCAACTCCTTGTTGGATTTTCTTCCTTCTTTCTTTTGGTGTTAAAGGGTTTGGAGGGATTCCTTGGATTTATTTCTAGTTAGTACTCTGTCCACTGATGGAGGAGATGGAGTGCGGTGGATAATAGGGATTGAAGGCGTGAGTAAATGGAAGGAAGAAGGGAGATGAGGGGGGAGATAGGGGAGCTGAAGGCTCTTCCAAGGTGCCGAAAGGGTTGGTATTGGCAAGAGAGGAGGGGTTATTTGCAATGGGAGAGGATGGAGAAGGTTTTGAGGGAGCCTGAGGTTGGTTTGAAGGGGGAATGGTCTGTTTGTTTGATGATTTTTTCCTTTTGACTTGTTCCCATTTGGATTCAGGTTCTTCTGCATTTTTTCATTTTCTTGTTTTTTCGAACATCTATTTGCAAAATGATCGTATTCATGACATACATTGCACTTGAAGGGTATTTGTTCATAGTCCAGCTGTTGTATATGCGTCCGTTGGTCTACTTTGATCTTTACTGCCTCTGGGAGACCTTTCCCTAAATCCACTTCAACACAGATCCTCACACACACGTTCTCTTTTGGTTCGCATCTGTCAATGCATTTCCCCACAGCATTCCCGCTAGCTTTCACTGATTCATCTCCCCAACAATGAAGAGGGAGATGAGGTAGTCTAACCGAGACCGGCATGACGCTGGGAACATCCATTTCAGGGTCAAAATTAGGGGTCCATCTGTTTAAATATAATCCTCACATATCCATGAAGTATGGGTCGTTCCTGAAGATTAAATCATGGTCTTCCTTTGTTTTAAAATGTAAGGTATAATACCCTCTTTCACATAATCTTATGGAGATTTTCCTAGTTATTGAAGAAGTCTAGTTTCTTTCTACCCATTTCTGAACAGATTTGGTGGATGGCCATAGACCTGTAAACTAACCAACCAGTCCTTGTTCTGCTAGAAATAGTGTTGCACGACGAGGGAGAGTCGAAGGGAGGGATATCTCAGGAATATCATCAAGTTTCTTAACAAACTTAGTTATTGACGACCTAGTTTTAGGAGGTCCAATGGCAAATATTAGAGATGCAAAGGCATTTGCAGATTCTTCATACTCCTGTTGACGATCTGAGGATGGATCTCCATATTTTGAAGGATCCATTTGCTCCATTAAAGCGGTAAGAGGTTGCAAGAAGGTGGCTGGGAATCGCGTGCACACCAGGCTAGGTCGCATGCGTTCATTAGAAGCAGCGGGAATGGAACAAGTTTTTTTTAATATATAATATATATATAATATATATATATGATTTCTTTGTTAAAATGATTTTGAAATGTGCTACCTTATTCCGAAATCACAACAACTAATATTTAAATGGAAAAGTGAATAAATGCTTTCCAATACGCATGATATTATATTTGAGAAGAGTATCATATATTTGAATATAATTTGATATATATATATATATTAAAAATTATATAAATCAAAAGCAATTATAATAATCAAATATCAAATTAATTGATATAATTTATTTTGGTAAAAGACTAATATAAAAAAACAACTTGATTTTCATAATTTTGAACTACTTTTTACCAGCGTCTTATTTGCCACCATCATAATCAAAATTATATATTATTTATATAAAAATAAATGTTTGAAAACATTTTATTTAACATTTTTGAAAATTTCAACTAAATATAAACTTTATAAAAAGTTTGAAAATATTGTAAATTTCATTTTCGAATTTTTAAAACCTTCAACTAGATTGTTTTATTAAAGCTTAGTTGTCACCTCTATTACACCTCATTAATGTGGGAAGTGATATACATGTGTATGCTTCAGCTCACACATTGAATACAAACTCTGCAAATTCCTGCCAAATCCGACAGTGGAGTCGAGCCATGTAGGATATCAATTGCCAAACCCAAAATAAAACGTGGCAGCCATGAAAAGGTAGTGGAGTCGAGGCATGTAGGATATTAATTGCAGTGTTTGAGAAAGGTAAGGGTATCTGTTTAAGTTATGATTACAGAATAAGAGACAACTCTAATGAACCAATAAGAATGAAAATAAATAACATTAAAATAATTGAAAAAAAATAATTATTTTTGTTTTATATTGTTAGATTAGTATTGTAAATTTATTTTTGGTCAAATAAAAGATTAATTCAAGGTCAGAGTTAGCGATAATGTTATACCTACGAACGAACATATTATATTATATTATATTATATATATTATATATATATATATATATATATATTTTTTTTTTCTTTTCCAAAACAATTATCACCGAACTGTTCATTTCTACATCAAAATATATAAAAGAAAAAGAATTTTAAAATATATATTAATAATATATTTATTTTTTAAAATAATAAAAGATTATAAAAATAATTAAAAATAAAATTTTCACTTTCTATAATTTAATGTAGTTCATTAGCTCATTTTTTTTGTCGATAAAAAAATAGTCATTATATTATTAGAAGATCAACAGATACAAAATAAATCCCCATAGGCTTAGCCTAGCTTGATGGAACAAGTAGCCTGGAGGAAGACCATGACTACCGGTGTCACTGATTATAGACGACTGGCTTACAGGCCAATACTTACCAAGCACAAAATAGGCAAAAATACATGTCATAGGAATCCACATTATGGAGGTGGATTTGGAGGAAAGTCTAGAGGAGCAACAAAGAGAGCATCGTGTTCATGCATGTGGAAGTCTATGTGTGCCACCCTCGCTTCCAGGGAGTGGAGGTGGTCATTTGTTTGCCTGTGGTGACGACGTAGACTTTCCATTGAGTCCAGGATCTCGTTCTGCATGTGTTGAAGATCATTGATGTAATCTACCAATTCATTTCTATCTTAATACCTCTGCACCCTTAGAGTATCAACATTGAGTTGAATGTTGGTCCATTGAGCAAAAATAGACTCCAAGGAGGTGGAGGCCTCTACTTGACCTGGGGAGCGGGCTGGTGACAGAGTCGCACCCCCTCCTGAATGATGGCTGCCAGTAGTTTCAGTAGTGGAGCTTGGTTCCTCTTCTTGCTGACGCCCTGCCATGCGTGGAGTCACCCCTCCCCGGCGTGCACATCCACTTTGATGGGGCATTTGAACACAATCATAACCACTAGCCACCCTTGAGAGGATGGCGTTCCACTTTTTTTTTTGGTGTAAATAAGCTTTTGTATTAACAGAGAGTAAATATATTACAAAACTTCTGCTGCGGCAGATTTTAGGGCTGCTTAACAGCTAGCCTGGCTACGAGGGGATACATTGGCAATTTAAAAGATTAAACAGGCACACCACGCAGGGTGGCCGAGAAGGTACTGCATGATAAACAAAACTGATATCTCTATCTGAGTACATTGCAGCATAAACAAAAGAAGAGATCTCAGTACATAGCATCAAGAACAAAAGAAGGGACATGGACGCGACCGACAAAAGGAGGACAGTGGCAGCAGCCATCAGCGGTGGGCTGATCCTTGCTTCGGCGGGTTGCCTGGAGGGACGCCAGAGGTCTCACCAGTGGTACCTTCAGTGTCAACCACGTTCCTCATGAGCTTGATTAGCACGGTTAACTTTTTGCTGATGGTGTCTGCTTGCTGGTCCAGCGAGGAGAGCTTAAACTCTATGCTTTCCACCACACACATATGGTCGTGTTCCATAGTGTCCATCTGGCGTTTGAGGTTCTACACCCGTTCTTCCTGCTCTTCCTGGGCTTCCAGCACTTTCGCCAGCATAGTCTTCATTCGCCACGCTTCCGCTTGGGTTCGGACGAATTGGGTGGCCCGCGTGAAGGTGGTTCCCGGGTCCTGCAGCCAATTCACCTCCTTCCCCAGCTGTTGGTCGGAGACTTGTGCTTCCTCCTCTTTCACCCTGCTTTCCAGCTCATTCAGCTTACGTTTGTTCCTCTGCGAGGTTCTGGTTTCATACATGTCTTTGGCCTGCTGGAGATCTTTTATAGCCGTCTGGTTACGACAGCTATCCCCCTTCATGGCATAGGTTATTGCCACGGAGATTACCAGCGCTATGTTGGCAGCGGGAGAGAGCTTCACCTTGCAACACGATAAAACTATGCTTTCCTCGGCTGCCTGGGAAGTTGTTAAATAACCGATGGCCGGAGAATGGTTGGAGGGTGGCATTGGATGGGAGGGCCACTTGCCTGTCCGGTCGAAATTATTGCAGCGTGAAGGGTAAATGGTAGGATTTGAGAATGATTGTTGGCGTTTATTGTCACCGATCCCTCCCTCGTCCTCAGCCAGCCAGGTGTGCTGCGTCCTGCCTTGTTTACGGCGCTGGGAATCAAAGCAGATCATGGGGAGGTACATATCATTTGGTCTGCATCTATTGACGGATATGCCTTGTGCCGATTGTCCTTCGGCTTTTGCCGTAATTAAGGTGGTGCGCTTAGTCAACATGGTGGCTTACCGAAAATGTTAGATCCGTTGCCTCGCCTTCACCGCTTTCTGCCGGAGTTATGTCCTTACGGGCAAGCTGCATGCATTTTCCCTTGAGTTCTGGGCAGGTGATATCTTTCCACCAGCTGTCACACTGAGCATTGGGGTTCTCAATCCCGACGTTTGCCAGGTGGTCCGCCACCGTATTTCCCTTACGCCTGATCGCCTGAAAGGTTAGACCTTTCATTTCTCGAAGCAAATTGGCTATGTTTTCGGTTACCTGAGCTAAGCGCCAATGCTTTGTTACCCTGCTTGCCGGTGTGCCACTGTAGATTCTCCTGGCCGCCGTAATGGCTACCTCCGAGTCTCCCTCTATGACTGCATTGGCAATTCGGTTCGATCGCAGAATTCGTAAACCTTTTTCCAGAGCTGCAAATTCCATCTCGTTGTTGGTGCCTTCTCCCAGGGCCTGACTGTAGATGTATAGGATTTCCCCTGTGTGGTTTCTGATGACCCCTCCAATGCCTGCCAGACCGGGGTTTCCCCTGGAGGCCCCATTGAAATTTAGCTTAAGGAAGCCTGTCGGGGGCTTGTGCCATCCATGCTGTCCTGTTCGCGGTTCATGCTTGCTGCTTACGGTTGGTGTGCTGTTCCCGTTCTCCAGCTTGAAGCTTGCCAGAATGCGCTGGTCCCTGGGTGAGAGGTTTGTGTCGGGAGATGCAGTGCATTTTGCCAGGATTAATTCGTGGATATTTTCGGTTAAGGTAAGCTGAGAGAACTCTAAATTTCTTTGCTCATTTTGAAAGATACACCTGTTCCTTTCCTTCCAAATGGTCCATGTTATGAAGCCTGGAATAATTTTCCATATGCTGTTTACTCTGAGATTGTTCGATTAGTCGTATGGCCACTGAGTTATTGTGTTCTGGATAGAATTTTTGTCCCTATTTGTTTGTTTCATGATATTTTCTATCCAAGTCCATATGCTGTTTGCCCATTCGCAAGAATTGAACAGGTGATTTATAGATTCTTCTACTGTGCGGCACAGAGGACATATAGAAGGACCTGAGAATCCTTTTTTCCTTAAGTTTTCCCAGGTAAGAGTTTTGCCTCTCATGAGGAGCCAGAGGAATGTCTTGATTTTAGGCCAAAAGAGGCTATCCCAAACCTTGATACTCCAGGGCATGGTCTCCCCGTGATCATTATGCTCCAATTTCTCCCTAGCTTCTTTTAGGGTGAAGTTGCCGTTCCCCTTCATTCCCCATCTGAGCTGATCCTTGTCTATGGAAGTTCGGATTTTTCTTTTGTTTAGGGTGTTTAGGAGGCTCTGAATGTGGTCATTATCTGCTGTGGTGCTATTAGAGTTCGGGGGTTTCCAGGTTATCCACTCCTGCCCGTTGCTATCAGGGCTCTAGTACTGACGAACTTTGTAATTGCCTCCAGTCTGAGCTTCCCTTTTGTAATTTTCCAAGTCTGGCGTTGCAAGGCAAGGAAGCTGCTGCCAAGCGTCCTCCCAGAAGTACACTGTTTCTCCGTTGCAGATTTCCCAGAAGCTGTGATCTTGAATTATACTTCGATTACGTCTGGCTAGGTTCCAAATGGGAGATCCTTCCGAAACTTCCTGTAACCTAATTAGATCCTGCTCATTGCAATTAGGGGTATATTTCTCCTTCCAATGCCTCGCCCAAGGAAGGTTGGGTTCTTTAAGCCAGCGTCACCATAGCTTGGCTCCACAGGTCATGTTGGAGGTAAGAGGGTCTATCAAATTGAGGCCACCTGCTGATTTTGACTTGCATAGCTTATTCCAGGCCACCAAAGCCCATTTGTTTTTGTCCGCGTTGCCTTTCCATAAGAATGATCTTTGGATGGTTCTGATCTTGTGAAGGACGCCTTGAGGGGCCGACAGTATGGAAAGCATGTACTGAGGTATGGCTTGCAGGATTGCCTTGGTTAGGACTAGTCTGCCCGCAAAGTTGAGGGCTCTGTGCGTCTAGTGTCTACATTTTTCTCCAATTTTGCCAGAGTACTTTCCCAATGATGCTTTTGCCAGGGCTTGGACGTTAGCGGGGCTCCCAGGTATTTTGAGGGTAGATTACCCCGTTTAAAACCAAGAATGTTTGAGAGATGCTTCTGAATTGCCAGGTGAGTATTAAAGAAAAAAATTGTAGATTTAGCATGATTGATTTCCATACCTGAAGCTTTGCTGAAAAGATTTAGGATGGATTTGAAAGCCATGGCCTCTTTCACCGTGGGGGTGCCGTGCAGCAAAGTGTCATCCACGAACTGTTGGTGCGTTGTGGCTGGGATAGATTGCAGAGGATGAAGTCCTCTAAGATTGCCTTCTGCTTTTTCTTTGAGGATGAGTCTACTTAGGCCTTCCATAAGGATCACAAAGAGGAAAGGGGAGAGAGGGTCTCCCTGCTTGATGCCCCTGGAGGGGGAGAAGGGTTCTGAGGGTGAACCGTTGACTAGAATGGAGAAAGTGGAGGATTTGATTAAAGCCAAAATCCAATTGATCCATTGATGATCAAAGCCAAATGCTGATAGAACAACTTCCAGATATTTCCAATTTACCTTGTCAAATGCTTTGGAGAGATCCAGTTGCATAAGCATCCCAATTTTTTTCCTGGTCTGGAGAGTATGCACCATTTCTTGTGCTAAGAGGATGTTGTCCAGAATTTGTCTGCCCTCTACGTATCCAGACTGTTCTTCCGAGATGAGATTGGGTAGAATGGGCTTGAGTCAGTTTGCTATAACCTTGGAGATGATCTTGTAGATCATGTTACAGAGTGCGATGGGCCTGAACTTCTCAGGAGTGTGAGCATTCTCTTCCTTTGGGACTAGGGCCAAGAAGGTAGAGTTGAGAGATTTGAGAATGGTGCCAGAGCGTCTTGAGTCTTCAACCACTTCCCAGATTTCTGATTTGATGGTTCGCCAGCATGCTTTGTAGAAGTTAATGGTGAAGCCGTCTGGCCCAGGGGCTTTGTCATTTGGCATGCTTTTTACGGCTTCCTCCACTTCCTCCATTGAGATTTCTTTGAGGAGAGTAAGATTTTGTTCATTTGTTACAACTTTAGGGATGGCCTGCGTTAGAGTGTTAATTGCCTCTGATCTTTCTGCTTGCGTCTCCTGTGCAATGTGTTTGAAATGATCTGTGAGGAGAGAGGAAATTTCCTTGTGATTATGTAGAGTGGCGCCCGCTTCATTTTTGAGATTGAGAATTTTATTTGCACTTCTGTAATCGAGAGTGGACCCGTGAAAGAATTTTGTGTTTTGCTCACCCTCTTTAAGCCATTGCACTCTAGATTTCTGTTTCCAGAGTGTTTCTTCTTGTTGACATCTATGTTTCCATTGAGTCATTAGTTCTTTTTCAAGCTCTTTTGATTTCTCAGTGATATTGCCAGAGGTCCAGCTTTTGTGTATTTGCTCGAGCTTACTCTCTATTATGGATTTTTCCTTGAAGATGTTGCCAAATTCCATGATATTCCATTGCTTGATTTTGCTTTTGATATGTTTGAGTTTACTTTGGAGCTTGAACATTTTGTTTCCTTGGATATTTAGTGGTTCACACCACCACTTCTCTAGCAATTTGACAAAATTAGGGTGCTGTAACCAGAATTTTTCAAAACGGAATGGCTTGTTTCTCGGAGTTCCAAGGAAGGCAGCATCTAGAGAGATGGGCCACTGATCCGAACCTCCACTAGGGAGAATGTCAGAGTTAACAGTGATGCCCTCTAGAACGATGCTTTCTGAAATGAGGAATCTATCCAGGCGGGAGGCTATGAGTTTCTCTCCTCCCCTTCTATTGTTCCAGGTGAAGGAGCTGGAGGAAGGCTAGACATCCACTAATTTTGCAGTCTCAATAAAATCTGCAAAGGTCCCTGCATCCCTGTTTAGCCTTCGTATCCCTCCTTTCTTCTCCAGGAGGGAGGTGATCATGTTGAAATATCCTCCCATGATGATCTTTGAGGTGTGATGTCTAGATTGTAGATTTATAAGAGAGTTGAGAAATTGAAAATTTTCTTCTAATCGTTGAGGGCCATACATATTTACACAGAGATAGGTTTCAGAGTTACCTATGACTTGAATCTCCGTTGCTATGTAGGATCTGGTGGCCTCCGAAGCGAGGACACTTATTACTCTTGTATCCCAGAGGGTGGTGATACCTCCTTCCCATTCTTGACTGGCTACTTCTATGAAGTCGAGAGGCTTACCCAATTTTTTGCTGATGTTTTTCATGTGAGAGGTGGCACATTTTGTTTCTTGAATGAACATAATATCTGGCTTTTCTGTTTGGAACTTCCTGAGGAGAAGTCCCTGTTTTGCTTGGCTGTTGAGCCCTCTTGCATTCCATGATATTATTTTCATTGATAACTAGGTTTATAAGTGGTAAGATGGGAAGGTGTTGAGTGCCTTCATTTTACCTGAGTTTAGCATTAAAATCCCTAGATCATGTAGCACCTCTCCGTTTGTCCTTATTCCCCTTTTCTTTTTTTGTTTGAAGCCAGTTGGGTTAAGGGAGATATTTTTGGAGTGGTTTCCTGTACCTGTTGCTATGCCCAATCTCCTATTTTGCCAGTCCAGTTCAGCCGTCTGTCTTGCTATGAAGAGATCGCTAATCTTTTTTAATTCTTCTTCTGGAAAATTTTCTCTTCCTTTTGCTTTCTAGTTTTCCTCTAATGCTGGGAGGTTTACACCTGCTTTTTCTAAGGCTTCGTTTAGCTCCAGCTCGTCACTACCACCATCATTGTTTAACATTTCCATATCTTCGTCTTGGGTGCTTTCCTGTTCTTGCCTGTTGGCCTTGGGACTGTGGGGGTTTGCATCCTTTTCTTTCCTGTTGTTGTTTGGCTGGTTCTCTGTCTCCTCTGTACCCCGCTCGTCCACCATTATCTCTTCTGTGTCTGTGTCTGTTTCTAATACACTGAAGGTGTTGAGGGTGCTGTTTGGAGCTACCCCTGTTCTATTTGGTCTTCTTCTGTTAGCTCTTTGTCTTATTTTTGGTCTGGTAAAGATCTCTGTGCTTTGCGCCTCTGGCATGGGTTTGATCGCTTCTTCAGTTCTGTTAAGAGGACAGTCTCTTACTAAATGCCAGTGTTCATGACATTTTCTGCACCTGAACGAAATTTGTTCATAGTCAATGGCCTGGAAATAGTCTTCATCCCTAAACTCCAGCCAAATGCCTTCATGCAGGGCTCCGGATACGTCCAGTTCCACACAAATTCTGGCACAAGAGGTGTATCTGCGCTGTATGGTGGCTTCAGAGGCTTTAATGAAGGTGCCCAACTTGTCTCCAATTTGCTTGAGTGTTGCTAAGCCCCAATAATCTATGGGGAGGGAGAAAAGACGGATCCATACGGGAACTTGAGTGAAGGTCTCTTTTTCAGGGACGAAGTTTGGTTTCCATGGTCTCATATAGAGACCCGCAGAAGCAAAAAAGTATGGTCCTCCATCGAAAACCCTATCCTTATCTTCTAGGTTTGTAAAGACAACAGTAAAGAAACCTTTAGCTCCTAGGTGTAGATTGATATCACCTATGGGTCTCCAGTGTTGTTTGATCCATTGACAGAGGGCGCGCTCCGTTGGCCACAGTCCCATGAATTTACATATGACCGCATGTTCGGACATGTGCTCGCGGTGGGCTTGTATCTCCGGGTCTGTACAGACCACTATGAGTGCCTCATTTTTCTTTGGTTTGCAAGCTCCTTGGGGAGCTTTGTTTGTACCAGGAGTGATTGGTGGTTCTCTATCTTTTTCTTCTCTTTTTTTTCCTTTCTTCTCTTGTTCCTCTTCGTCGATTGCCTGGGGATTCATTGATCCAGCAGTTCTTCGATTTGCCTCTGCGCCTAGGGTGTTATCTTCCTTTTCATTATTTGCTTTATCTTTCTTTTTGGAGCTGCCTCTGTTTTCTGCTGTCATTTTCTGCTCCTTGTCGTTTCTGGTGCTGCCTGAGTCTCTGCTTTCACCATATCCCGAGATCTTTAGTCCTTCTTTCGTTTCTGCTTGTGCATGACGATTTGCTTGAAGGATGGTGTCCCTGTGGACCCCCCGCTGAGCATTTGTCAGGTCAGTCCGCGCCCCCTGCAGCGAAGTTCAGCCAATCTGTTGATCTGTGCTGCCAGAGCTGTCTCTGGTTTGGCAGGGCTGGGTGTTAAACCCTAGACTAGTATTCGCAGCCGTTTTTTCGCCAGAGCTCCAAAAAACTTGCCTTAACCAACTCTGGCGTTCCACTTAACTAGAGAAAAGAATAAAAAAAAATTGTATTGGACTTGCAAAAGGAGTAAACAGAAGACGTTACCGAGACCTTTACCGACCCTACACTTTCGAGACTGAGGCGTCATTGTGAACATTATCCAACCTCCTATAAAGGAAACACCAATGGTAGAAGAATAGGAAGTCGCAGAGAAAGCTCATGAGTCCGTTGGAGTCGGGCTTGCATAGAGCTCACTGACCGACAAGACACCACCGGCGAGATGGGTAGCAAAGTCCCCCCCACCGAGATTTACCCATGACCAAACCAAGAGAAAGCATAAGTTTCATGAGTTATCCCAATTCACCCAGAGAAAGGACTAATGCCTTGCAGTTTCATGTTGCTACGGGGCCGAGAGAGCCCCCGCATCCCATGGCCATTCCAGCTGTTGGTAGTCTCCCTCCTCCAGGCTGTAAGCAATGAAAATACCATGCCTATCTTCCCCTAGTTGGAACTGCAACCAGGAAGCATTAAGACCAGACAAAATATGCACCAAACACTCCTTCCTCATCACCCAAAGCTGTCGAATAGCCTTCCAGGGTCTCCCTACCTTCATATAAGCTATCATGCCAAGATTTGATCTGTCAGTGGGTACGACGTACCGTGGAGCTTCATAAATTCTCACATGGGGCTCGTGGAGGTCCATTGGGCTCCATGTGCCACCACGCCACCATCTAGAGCCAACGATCATCACCCCCATTAGGGAAATGTAGCTCAAATTTAATTAAATAATTTTTATATAATTATATTTTTAAATTAATAAATATTTTATGTAGTGCTAATTTTTATTATTAAAAAAGCTCTATTGAGAGCTACGCATGCTCCCATGAGCTCCACCCTGGTGCACTCTGAGGGCCTTCGCAAACTTGATCTTCAAGCAGACCAGAGCGGCCTCCTGCTGTGTTTATGGAACCACTAGAGGATGGAGATCCTCCTCTAGGAAAACAGACCTATGAGCAAGACGAAAATGCATATGCCTTTGCATCTCTGGTCTTAGCCATTGGCCCTCCAAAACCCAGACGTTCGATATCCAAGTTTGTGAAGAAACTTGAAGACATCCCAGAGATCTCTCTACCTTCGTCTCTTCCATGTCGGGCGACACTGTCTCTATCTGAAAGGGGCTTGGTTGGAAAGTTTACAAGAATATGGCCATCACCTTGTTCGGTTTAGAAATGGGTTGAAAGGAATTGGTCCTCTTCAATAAACGAAAAAATCTCCATAAGGGTTTGTGGAAGAGGGTATTACACCTTCCATTTCTAAACAAAGGAAGATCGAGATTTAATCTTCAGAAACGACCCATACTTCATGGACATGTGAGGCTTGTGCTTAAACAGATGGACCCTAGACTTCAATCTTTAAATGGATGTTCCTAGTGTAGTGCCAATATGGGTAAGACTACCTCATCTTCCTCTACATTGTTGGGGCGACGAATTTGTTAGGGCCATCAGGAATGCAACGGGGAAGTATATTGATAGATGCGAACCAAAAGAGAACATGCATGCATGTGCGAGGATATGTGTCAAAGTGGATCTAGGGAAGGGCTTACCAGAGGCAGTAAATATAAAACTAGATCAATGGACGCACATACAACAACTAGACTATGAGAAGATACCGTTCAAATGCAAGGTATGTCATGAATACGGTAATTTCGCAAATAGATGTCCAAAAAAAAAAACAAGAAAGTGAAAACTTAGAAGAGTCTGAAGCAAAATGGGAACAAATTAAAACGAAAAAAATCGGCAAACAAACAACCCCTCCCCCCCTCAAGCCATCTCCAGGCTCCCCTTCCCCCCCTCTAATCTTCTTACATCATCCCCCCCCTCAAATATATCCCCCCTAATCTCCTCATCTTTCATCAACCCCAACCCCTTTGGTCCTCTAGATAATCCTCCCATTCCTCCCTCATCACCCCCTCCTCCCCTCGTCTCTCTCCCTCCCATATCCTCAACCCCTCCGTTCCTATTTATCCTCACAGCCCTCCTCCCCCCTCAGTTGATAGAATTATGACAAGAAACCAATCAAAGGAATCTGTTCAAACCTTGGATCACCAAAAGAAAGAAGGAAGAAAATCTAACAAATAGCTTAGAGATGAAGCAACAACAAAAGAGATGGCATTAGGAACGCAATAATCCATGGACTCCTTTTTTGGGAAAAGCTTCGGGAACAATGAGAAAAACCAAAATCATCAAAGAGGGAAAGGACCCTCTACCCAACAACTAAATAAATAATGATTGGGGTCTGCTGGAATTGTCATGGTTTGGGGACACCCTTTAAAGGAAATGCAACAAAAGATATTTTAGTAAAGGAAATACCATATATTCTAATGTTTCAAGAGACCAAAACTAGTTGCCAAGACTAGGAAAAAATGATCAAAAATCTAAAAAACTATGAGGGAACAACTCAACAAGCTATAGGGGCCTCAGAGGGAATTTTCACATTATGGAGAAAAGGAAAATGGGAGTTGCTAGAACAAAAAGAGGAACAACACTGGATTAGAACAGACCTAAAAGAGAATACCACCAATGAACAATTCTGCATTGTCAACATATACACTCCCAACCACTTCAGGGAAAAAGAACAATGTTGGAATACAGTCCAAGGGACCTTAAATGATACTCAAAATAGAAAAATAATCTTGGGAGGGGACCTCAATCTTGTCCTAAATGTAGAGGAGAAATTTGGAGGGGTTTATCATTCAAACCCTTCAAGGGATGCCATTGAAAACATTATGGAAAAAAACAATCTAATAGACATCCCTCCCAACAATGGTAAGTATACGTGGAACAACAAAAGGGTAGGAAGCAACAATACATAGGAAAGATTAGATCGGATTTTGGTACAAGACAACATCATCTCCAACTACAATACAACAAGATCAAGAATCATCCATACAATGACATTAGATCACAAGCCAGTGGTAATCACTATGGGGCCGATGGAAAATCAAGGCCCAATACCTTTCAGGTACTGCCCAATATGGAACATCAATGAAGAATTTAAAAATCTAATTGTGGAAGTGCGGTCTCAAAAATTCACGGGGTCCCCCTATTATGTGTAGGAAACGAAGTTAAAAAACTTGAGAAAGGAGCTGAAAATATGGGCCATAGAAAATGAAAAGCAAACAAAGAAAAGAAAGGCCGAGTTATTAAAAAAAATGGAGAATCTTCAAGAGGCAAAAAAAACAAGGAGGAGACCAAAGAGGACCATCTTTAGGAAAATGCCCTCTTTTGGGAAATATATAGAGAAAACCGGAAAGAAGAGGAAGTGGCGAGACTAAAGTCAAGAAGCCTTTGGTTAAAAGCAGGGGATAAAAACACAACCTTTTTTCATAATACTATGAAAATCAGAAGAGCCAGAAATCAAATCGACAAAATCCAAATAGAGGGACAAGAAATTAGAAGGGTTGTTTAATTAAAAAAATAAGCTCATAAAACATTTCAAAAACCTCCTAACAACAAATGGAGAAAGCGTAGATTATGAAACCTTTTTGCAGCATGTGCTCTGAGCAAAATGCGCAAATTATGCAAGAAATCAAAGAAGAAGAAATCGAGGTAGATGTTTGGGGCCTCCATCTGGATAAAGCACTGAGCCCGGATGGATTCACAATTGCTTTTTACAAGCAACATTGGCAGATAATAAAAAAGGATTTAGTAAGAATGATAAGGAATGTGTTTATTAAAAAAATGGGAGGTTTTACTAAATCCTCCTATCTGGCTTTAATCCCAAAGGATGCTAATCCTTCCACTTTTAGAAGATTCCGACCAATTTCATTGTGCAACTCTTCTTACAAAATAAAAACAAAGATCATAGCCAACCAAATAAAGAAAGTTCTCCCTGAGATTATCTCAGAAAACCAAGGAGGCTTTGTTCCAAATAGACAGATTATAGACAATGTTTTGGTGTTCTAGGAAGCTCTACACTCAAGCATGCTGAAAAAAGAACAAGGAATCATCATAAAATTGGATATGGCCAATGCCTTTGACTGAGTAAGTCTTCCTTACCTCATTTCTGTCTTAAAGAAATTTGGTTTCTCAAGCGAAATCATTGATGTAATCAGTGCCTGCATTATGGGACCATGGATATCCCCGTTGATAAACGGAAGATCAAGTGATTTCTTTCAAAGTTCTATAGGGTTGAGGTAGGGCTGTCCTCTTTCACCTTTCTTATATATAATAATGGCATACTCGTTAAGTAGAGCTCTGGAAAAGAGGAGGAGAGAAAGATCACTAATTGGTTTGCACATTTCACATGGTGTAAGAAGCATTACTCATTCCTTGTTCGTAGATGACACTTTGTTGATGGGTGGAGCCTCTTGCATCATTGCCAAAAGATTAAAAAAAGTCCTTGATAACTTCATGGATGTCTCAGGTGGTCTCTTAAACAATGCAAGATGTAGAATATATGGTTGGAATGCTCCCTCCCGCACTATGTAAAGAATATTTCAGATTCTTGAGATACCCATACAGACAAATTGGAATCACTTCTTCTACCTTGGAATACCTATATCTAAATAAAATATAAAGGCTGAGTTATGGAGCACACAGACTGAAAAGATGAAGGAAAAAATCCAAAGTTGGGGAGCAATGTGGTTGAACATTGCAGGCATGGTGACTCTAATCAAAGCCATGCTCACTGTGTTTCCAATTTACCAATATGCCACTATTTTGGCTCCGTCCAACATCCACAGACAAATGGAATTAATAATTAGAGGTTTTCTATGACAGGGAGGGAAAAAGGAGACCAAAAATTTCAGCTTGGTAAAATGGTAACAAGTAATTTTTCCTTATGAGAAGGGAGGCTTATCCATAAGGCTGCCTGGAATGATGAATGTTTCCCTAGGGGCCAAAATTATATGGATAATGGTAATGGAAAGCAGAGCTAGTGGAAATAAACTTTGGCTTTAAAATATATGAATCATCAAGGAACCCACTTGTTGGATGAAAATGTCCCAATAAGCCCATGCTCACAAGTATGGAAGTTAAGCAAAAAAATGTTACCTACTATCATCAAGTACACTTCGAAGATGCGCATAAATGGCAAAAGTATCAAGGTATGGGGAGACAGAATCATGGGGAAAGAGACTTTATCAACTCATCCAGATATCCAAGAGATAAGAGAATGGATGCAAGCTAAGGGGCTAACCACCTTGCATTCTATCTCTCGATGGGAAAACAAAAATTGGCACGTCTAGACATTCAAAATCTACCTCCATTTTTAAAAATCCAGTGGGATCTCTTAGTCCTCCAACTGAAAGGATCAGCCCCAACAAGTATGGAAGATGAAAACACAGTCATCTAGGATCCTAGTGGGGGTGCCTACTCAGTCAAGTCCGGATATAACTCTCTCCAGGCTCAGCAAGATGAATAAGATTGCCCCCCTCGGAAATCTATATGGAAGACATAAAGCCTCCCCAAAGTTAAAATGTTTAGTTGAACTCTCCTAAAAGGGATAATTATCACTATTGATAATCTTAAAATAAAGGAATTCTTTGGATCATCAAGGTGCTCAATGTGCGTAAATGAAGAAGAACCCATCCAACATATATTCTTGGATTGTCCATTTAATAGAGAGTGCTGGACGCAGTTTCCTAGTCCTTTGGAAATGGAGCTCAACTTCTCTAAAACCTTCAATGACTTCTTTACTGAATGGAAAACAAATTACCCTTACTCATTGAATAACAAGCAAACCATTAAAAGGTTTTGGGAAATTCTTTCATCATTTCATTGTTGGCAGATTTGGTAAAAGCATCTTCAAAGACCAAACCCCAACGATTGGAAGAGTTATGTCAAAAACTTGGGGACTCACTTCAGAATTTATAAACATGAAAGGTTTAAAAGAAATAGATGGTAGCAGCATCCAACAAGAAGAAAGGAATTGGATTAGCCAAGCAACTACCAAAAGTAACTAGAATACCAGTCCCAATGTCATACCCCCAACTCAAAACTAGAAAATTAGATTAACTAAGGATGATTTTTTAACATGGAAGGGAAATTTGAACAGGCATTGTCTCTTCTTTGACTGTGCCTCCAAAAACAATCCGGGTATCTCACTATATCTGTCGATCTCTAGTTAGACTTGGTTCTTGGGTATAGCCTCGGTGAGGGAACTGATTGATGGGATCCTGTGTGTTCTTACCATGACATCCAAACTCTTGTACAATCATGCATATGAGGCATGTATGCTATTGACGAATGGGGCAAGCTGCTCATATTTCTGGATCATCATCCAAACCTTTGCTTTCTCCAACTCTACCTGTGGCTTCATCTTCTTTGGCAAGTGAAGTGGGGCCCCTTTGTATTGTATTATCCACTCTTGCACATGGGCGATGGCAGAATGTATGTTCCTGAGATTTTCAACAAACTCTTTGCTCCACTACTATAAGCCATGCACACGAACAACTGCTTTATGCACAGTGACAAATCCATCATAGAGCTTCTACATGGTAGTCTCAATTGTTGATACTTCAACAAGTATCTCTTTCCTCATCTTTGCCATTATGGAAACTACACTCTGTTGCTTAAGTTGTTCTACCTCTTACCTGAAAACCTACAGATTCTTTGCCATTTGTTCATTCTCGACCAAAAAGAACTTAACGTTTGAGCTCATTGCTTATGCATAGGCTAAGGTGGCATTGGGAAGGGCAGTTGGATGCTTTTTGATATCTGGAATTATCACCCTTTCCTTGATGAATGCAGGTGATGCGTGATCATCCAGGAAGTGCTTCCTCGACGTCTGTACAATCCTCTTCTGCAACTCTTAAATGATAGATTGTAAGAATCCACGACTAGTTCATCATCAAGGAGAACAATTTCGCTTTGCTCTCTTGGGACTGGTTCTGGTGGAGACTGAGAGGTGATCTTAGTTGCTTGCAGCATAAGGTCAGTGTCTTCGTTTTGTGGTTCCTGCTCCAACTCCATGTATGTCACTTCAATTAATCGCTCAATATGTTGAGAAAGCTCCCAATCTTGCATCTGTTTACCCTCTTCTTCCGTTGTTGGTTGTTCTAACTCCTCAACCTGTATGGGAATTATTTTCTCTATCATTGCACCTTGCCTTTCTCTTCCTCCTATTTCTGCTTCTCTTCTCTTTCTATCCTTCTCAGCTCCTACTCTTCCTTCAAATTCTTCTTCGTTTCCTACAACTTTAGTTCTGCTTCTTGCCACCTTTTCTTTTCTCTCTTCCTTTAGTATGCTCTCTTTTCCGCTGCTCCCTCTTTGCCTCCACTACCAAAGCTGCTTTCTCTGTGATAGGATATGTCATCATCTTGTAACTTTTCTCTGCCTCTGGGTTCTCGACAATCTTCCTCTTGCCCTTGTCCTGCGTTGGATTGTTTCTTATTTTTGTTGTTGCTTCTTGCGCTGCTACTGCTTACAGAGCAACTTTCCAAGTTGTGGCTATACTGATTGACTCGTGGAGCTTGGAGTCATTGTAACAATACCTCCAAGGGTCATCCTCATGCCAGTAAAATGTCCCATGGATTCACGGTTAGTACACCTTTGCATAGTGGTTCTTGCAAATATCATGGGGATCATAGAAATTAAAGTCTTTGGTGCCGAACTCAAACTTCAGTATCTCCTTAGCTTTGACATCTGCATCTTTCAACCTCTTAATCTCATGTAATCCGATCCGCAAAGGAAGAGCAGGCCGTGGTTCTTTCTTCTTCCTATCTAATCCTACTTATAACCCTATGTATAGGTGATATGAGGCCTCTTTCATGACCAACTTGTCCGTGACATACCTTGGTATAACATGCAGAGGCTTCTCTCCGCCAAACACTCTAATGAAGGTGCCATCGGGTGAGGCATACCAATATGAAATGTTATCACCTCCATTTCTTCTCGAGACATGCAAGGTGGATCTTTCTCAAAGATAAGCTTATACAATGGGATGATGAAATGGTCAGTCAGCCTTGCCATTACTCCTTAGTAGTTGCAACTGGAAAGCAAATTGCAATAAATGTTGAAGGGAATCTCTTTCGGTGTTCATGTCTAGCTCATGTCAGGAAAATTTTGCTAGACACATATTGCATCCAGTAAGTATGCAGACATGTAAAATATTGCTTGCTCATCATTGGGCAGATTCTGGGCATTAGTCACATCGATTTTCAACTGATGAGCCTATTAGAGTCGGTCTGGTTAGTCCTCCGTCAGAGATCAAAACTCTTTATGCATTTCATGTTTAGGTGTCCCGCTCCATTCTCCTAGTTGCATTCCTCTAGGGGCATGCCATAATCTGACGGAGAAGGTCATGATAGTCATTCCCGCTCATGTTTGGCTCCTGCTGGCTCAGGTCTTTTGTCAATCATCATCAAAGTCCATGACAGTCAAGGTCTGGTCCGTTAAAGGACAAAGGTCATTTCGAGGTCTAGGTCTAGGAATTCATCAATTTGGTCTTTGAACATGTCCAGTAAATCCATGCAAGCCAGAGTGAGGCCCTTACACAGTTATGGTTTAGAGAGCTTCATCATCATGCGGATAGACTCCGACTCTTCTTCAAAACTTTGTTTTGAAGAAAAGTCAAACAATGTCATTTATGACAAAATTTTCAAAAAAGTCGCCAGTTGATTTTTTCAGATGCAGTCATGGTTTCTGTGGCCAAATGTCCTGTCATGCAATCCCTACAAAGAGTGCCAAAAATTGCATCATTCGAGCTAAAATTTCAAAGGGAAAGTGAAAATCAGTGTGTTTTAAAGTCAGTGAAAAAGTGCAAAACTCAAACATTAGAAAAATGGGTTTTTGAAGAGGAAAAAATTAAACCCATCTCTTCCAAGGCTATATATACAAATTTTTGTAAAAAAAAAAGGCATTGTGCTATTACAAGCCTTGGAGAAGTGTTGGAAAGGCGTGAGTTTGCATTGGTGAGCGATTGAGTGGGTTGGAGGTGGCCTTGGAGGGCGCGGTGCATATATCTAGGAGCGCAGTGCACACAGAGGGTGCGGTGCACACGCAGCCTACCCACAGTGCAAATTTCCTAAGGGTGCGACGCATACCCAGGGTGCGGCGCACTGGGCTTTGCGCGCGGCGCATATAGACAGGGGCCTAAAAAAGTGCCCAAACGCTCCCAAATTTTGGTGAAACCTATCAAATTGAGAGGTAGGCTCTTTAAAATCACTTGCTCATCAAATTTTGTCAATGATAGGGTGTTTATTGAGATGTTTGAATGTCACCAAAATGCCTAAAGTCAACCATAAGAAATCACCAAGAAATTGATGGCTAGGGTTGTTAAAATGTCTTGTTAGTGCCAAGGTTTCACTCCACTCACCTTTTTCCCCTCACCTATAATTTTTCTCATCCTCCCTCTCTCATTTTTCCTAAAATCCCTGCCCTAAATTACTACCAAACCCTCTCCCCTATCCCTCCACTACTTGGTCAACACAAAACCCCAAACCCTACCCCATCAAAATACCCAAACTCCTCCCATATCCCTAACAAATTTCTCCTTATAAACCCTATCCCCATTTCATCACTCCCTTCCTAACAATCCCTGTTTCATTGTTCCCCTTGGTAACAGATATTACAAAGGCACCCAGCCTCACACCATCATCAAAAGGGTAGCCTAATCACAGTCCACATTGCAGTCATGACATCACAACATTCGTCTGAGTATGAGATGGAGACACAGAGTGACTCATCCTCAGAAGAGCAGGCTCCCAGGAGACACCACAAGAGTGGCAAACATGTCAGGGATGAACCCACTACCCTCACCGAGTTACAAGCATGCCCTCTTGCCATGTCATGCTTCCAGCACCTATTGTGTTTTGAATTTTGTCAAAGGGTGGCAAATGTCAGAGTCCATCATGACTTGGCCCGTTTGTTTGTGCTTCATCTACATGGAGGTCAGTCTACCTTGGCCGGGGTCACTTTCACATTGACACCCGAAGCTATATTAGTGGCAACAGGTATACCAAATGTTGGAGAACAGTGGCATAAGAAGAAGAAGGTGGAAAGGCAACACTATGAGCCTTACATCAAAGCCAGATTCTTGAATGAGCTCACAAGAGTCTTTCCCTTCAGATACTTGAAAGATGAATATGCTCTGCTCATGAGATTGATCATGAAATACTTCAGCTGTGAGGGGAGGTTCTCTCGACTGTATGCCTATCGCATCCGCTTGCTCATGCACTTTACTAGGGTGAGGATGATGAACCTCCCGTTTTTCATATGCATGAATATAGAGAGGATGAACACCTTCATGTTGCATAAGACCCCTCAGCAGCAGCTTAACAGTGTGTATCACTTTGCTCTTATCCGGATTTTGGTAGATCATCAGTTGGGATTGCAGGGCATTGCTTGGGAGGACTTCATCTCCTGTGACTTCTTCAGCACATCACAGATACTATCAGAGCTAGAGCGGGAGTTGGGTGGTCCTTCTTATCAGCATGAGCATCATGAGACCACTACCATGCCAGTTTCATTACATATCAGAGAGGCAGTAGGCACTTCTTTACAGTAGCAAAGCGAGTGTTATCTCCACCCAGGGTGGAAGGGGCCTCGCTTCCGGCATCGACTACACAGGTATTCGACAAGGACAAGAAACCCGTGCATGATGAGGGGCCCTTAGGTGTACAAGAGACTGATGTCATCCTCATTCAGGATGATGAGGCAGAGGCAGAAAATGCCAAACTTAGGATGACCATTCAGGAGTAGGACCCGGAGATCCAAGACTTGATACTCAATATGGAGAGGGCTAGATGGGTCATCAAGTATATGGAGTAGAGAAACAAATAGCCTGAGGACCAACAGACGATCATGGAGCTGCAAAGCATCTGTGAAAATCGACAAGCTGCCCAGCAGAGGAGGATCGAGCTCACTAACTTGGAGCAAGAGATCAACAATGACCGTGAGTCTTGGTTAGATCAGATCAATCTACACTTGGAGAGATTGCTGGAGAAGGAAAACAGGGAGAAAACCATATTGAGGAGGATGGCCTGTCATTACAGGGCACGAAACATGAGCGCAAAGGCTCGAATAAGGAGCTTGAAAGGCAAACTGAGTAGAGCAACAAAAGAGGAAAAAGAGAAAGATCGGCTTCGAATCTTGTCTGACGCTTCTGTGGCCCAACATAGTGCCTCTTTGAGAACTTCCAGCCCAAATTTCAAGGAATTTGGGAAAATTTTGGTCGCATGGAATTTTTTTGGCACAAACACAGGTTTTTTCTCTATACCCGCCGCGCCACTGGCGCGACGCGTAGGATTGGGAGCTCCAAATGAGAAATGGTTTGCATTTTTGGATTCAGCATGCAAAATCACAACTACTGGCACTCGGGCAAGAAATTTGGGCATGATTTGAGCCTCCAGGAGGTCAAAAACACCCAAAAAATGGCCTCACTGCCCCTATTTTGACACACAGGAAGCAGTCTTGGGAGAATGAATATTTGGAGGGGAAAATGAGCTCCAAATTCAAAAAATCCACTTGGGTTGGAAAGTAGACAGGTCAGGCTTTCCAACAAGCACACTTGGACACATTTTGGACTCCTACAAGTGCCTAAAAACTGGCCTCAAAGTGGCGCGACGCATACAGAAAAGGGCGCGGCGAATATAGAAAAAGGCCCAAAATGCCTATGTTTCGCGAAATTTCGCTTCCCGACTTTTTATATGTGGGCCCCCTCATATGCACTTCATTTTTTCGGCACCTAAGGTGGTTTTAAAAGTATTTTCACTCCATATGAGCAGTTATCCAAGTGGCAAAGGAAGGCAAAGGGCCACCCAAGCCATTTGTCATGTTTGTGGCGCTGCACTTGTAGCTGATGTTTGGCTCTCCACCTTCATTTTGTGATGATTCGAGTAACTCCCAACCCTTGGGCGTTCTATCTCTTCATGGCACATTCTATATATTGTATGCAAACTATTTGCAAAGGGTTGGTTGGCTGTAACTTTTGGGGGACTGTGGGAAAGAAACTCTGTTTCTGCTATTGTATATTTTTTACAGAGGATTAATGAAAGGCAGTGGCTCTGTTTCATGAGATTCATGTGGTTGTGAGTGTAGAAAATGTGTCTCTTATGTTTCATATGTATCTTGTTATGTTTCATAGTTCATTTCATATTCATTTCCATTGAAATTTTCTAAGTTAGCTAAGGTAGAATCAATTTTATTGCTCTGCCTGTGGGAAAATTTCATGTTTAGTGTTCATTCTTCTGTTGAAAAGGATTCATGTTGTCCATGCCCTTTTCACCCTCTTAATCAATCTCTCCATTCCGCACTATCTTAAACTAAATTGCTAGGCTTTCTACCTACCTTGCCTCACGAAATAATCCGTGCCTTTGTGTTAAGTTCTCTGTTCATTGAGGTCCATTGGTCCCATACCATCCCAGAAACACAGTCATTCATAAAAATCACTTCTTGTATCTATATTCACTTACTAGCCTAAGAAAAATATTTCGTTGTAAGTCATCTCAGGCCATGTCGTTTATCTATTCACTGAGTATGACTCGGAGAGAGCTCTCTCCTGTTTTGGTAGGGGTAGCTACCAGACTGAGCGTGGTTTGTGGTTACCCTGGATTTTGC
Source organism: Pinus taeda (assembly GCA_000404065.3). NCBI lineage: Eukaryota > Viridiplantae > Streptophyta > Pinopsida > Pinales > Pinaceae > Pinus > Pinus taeda. The sequence goes on along the minus strand of APFE031225798.1, from coordinate 96,972 downwards.
CTTCCTTCAGCCTAAGGCAGATTTAAGTGCTAACAGAGCGAACAAGTCCGACCAGTTGAATGACCTTCCATCACTCACCAACTGGTCCAGTACGACTAACCAACCTTCAAGAAAGGTCTCTGTGCTCTCTTGACCATATATTTTCCATGGAAAGATGATAAAGAATAGATAAGCCTTCCTGAGAGACTTTGTATTGTAAATATGATTGGGTGTTTATCTGAACTTTGACAACTCTTTCACCCAACGCTTTGACTATATCTCTCGTGCTCACCTGGCTATGGGTGGAATAGAAAAGTGTGTTCATGCGCCTTGTTGGCTGAGATAAATGATACAACTGATGAAAGTTCTCTGCCCTGAAGGTAGAAGGCTCTATCCTGCTGGCACTTCTTAATGTCATAGTCTCTGGATCTGTGTGTGAGACAATCCAACTAATAATGTCCACACATGGGAAGGTGGGGTACCTACATGCAACCTTGTATAAGCCTGACTATTGGATACTGATATATACCTGTCGGTCCTCTAAGTCTTCCTTGAAGTCATATGCAAAAGTATCCTTGATTTTCTTTCCATGTGAAATTTGTGCCCTTTTGAATGAACAAATAAGTGTCTGCATAAACTGGTAGATTAACTGACGTTTGCTCAACTGCTTCTCGAGTACTGCTCTTGACGGTTTCCTTTGATGTGATTCTCTTGGAGGCCATGTTAACTGTAACTTATAGAGATATTCTCAACAACTGCTATACCTGGAGACAGAGAGGACACTCATGGCAAGCAAATGTTAGCTTAGAACCAAAAGCAACTTCAAGATAAGACCAAACAACAAACTGGGATGATGATGGGATATAATGCACAATTGTGGTTCACAGAGGTCATTGGCTGCCTGCTGGAAATGCGCATTGCTCAGGCCCAACAATCAGTGGGGGAGGCTTGTTGACTGTAACTATGCAATGTTTAGTTCAGTTTGGGCACACACAAGGAGAGACTATGCATTTCGCAGTCTTAGTGGCCAAGACTGGGAGGTTGGCTCCTAGAACTGCGCAGTTGGATCCAGGCCACCTATACACAATTTCAAAAGGCAAGGTAGAGGCCTTGAGCTCCCAAAATGCGTAGTGCATGCAAGGGAAAGCAAGATCTAGGCAAGGGGAGCCCAGATCTTCCCAAGGGAGTGTGAAATCGAGCAGATCTGAAGGATGGTGTAATGATGAGTGCAAATATGTTTGAGAGATGCTGCAAGCAAATGAAACAAGTGTAGGAATGAATCAAATTGAAGGAAAATTAAGCATGTGACTCTTAGTGCAAACATAGGTTAATGCATGCAACACTTGGGAAACGAAATGAAAAACTTGAAACAACACTTATACAAGCTAAAACAAGTTAAAACACCAACAATCATTCAAAAAAACAAGTGAAACAATGCTCTCACAAGCTAAACAAGAAAAATCAATAGGAAAAGCAACAAAAGACTAGAAAAGATAAAATTACCTGGAAAAGCAACAACGATTGCACCGAAGGTTCCTTAATCTCCTCGGTAATGCCAAAGCTACAAGATCGAATGTGCAAATAAGATTTGGTAGCACGATTAAACAAATTTGTTCAATTTAGGATTTATGATGTGAGGACCAAAAGTTAAGGAAAAAGAGACACTTGGCGACAGTTTCCAAAATAACTCAAGTGCCTCCTTCGGGGTGCTAAAAATAAAACCCTATTTTCTAGGGATGTTTTTTTCATTTTTTTCTTTTTTGGGAAAAGATGGCATGCATTGCTTGGAGAGATTTCGCAGTTCTGGTGAGAATCGAGCAACTCCCTGGTTCATGCATTGGGCAGCTTCTGAGAAGGATGTTGCGCAATTTCTGGGATGAGTGGCTTTGGGCTGCCTCTCATGCTCTACGCAATTTCCTAACTGAAGGCTAGCTATCAACTAGCACTACATAATTCTTAAGCTGAAGGCTCACTGTTAGCTTGGACTGCGCAATTCTTGAGAGCAAGGTTGGTTGCCCTTAAGGATTGTGTAGTTCTCCAAGGCAAGCCCAGAACTGGATGGAAACTAAGTCAAGAGATTGGCTTGTGGATTAAACAATAAACCAAGTAAGCAAACACAAGCCAAGATGCAAAGGATGAGGCTCAATTAAAGCACACGTACTTGGATCAGTGCAAGATGAGCTGCTGCGATTTAGAAGGGAGGCTGCAAAATGAAGCATAAGCAAAATTTTGGAGTGTGGTTGTAGTTGCTACAACATTGCGACACACTGGAAGAACTCTAACTCTCTGTATGGACCTTATCTCATGCAAAATGAGTCTAACTCTTCAGGAAGTATTGTTTGATTCTTTGATTGTCATAGCTTCTTCATTGGCTTGAGTTAAAGATGTAGTCCCTACCATCCTCTTTATCAACAACACACATACCAATCCAAGTCAAATTGATTTGTTTTGATTGGGGATAAGGGGTTTATAGATGCACAAGTAATATAGAATGTTAGAGTTTTTGTTTCATCTCTGATGTTGATCCATTGCTAGCAGGCCTTGACAATACCCCGATGGAGTCACTTCAGGAACATAAGCATTGCTCCACTGCCAATGAGCCTGGATAATACCCTGGCGGAGTTAGTTGCTTCACTTCTCTGCGTAGGAAGCCTTTCTCTTCTTTCACCTTTTATTTCTTTTTTCAATGAACTTTGCATAGGCACTGTTGCACTAAAAATTGTCACATTGACATTATGTTATCTGTGTGAGTTGATTACTACTCATACTTCCCCCTCTGCAAGTCTGAAACACCAGTTCCTCATATCAAGCCTTGAAAACAAGAGAAAGCCCTCAAAAGTCTTTAAAACTATGGTTCCGCACTTTCTCTTTGTATTACCTGCGGTCTCGCACCTAATGGTCATGTCTTCTGTGCACCTGACCACTTTGTCTCTGTGTTAAAGGTGCGGACCCCTGTAAAAGTTAAAAAGGCGCGAGTATATTATGAAAAACTCACTTTCAGTCATTTCTAGAAGCTTCTGGAAGGAATCTTGAGGTGGCAAGTTCGCTCTCTTAAGGTTCATTCATCCCATACCTTAAGGAGCTAACCCCTTAATGTGAGGAGTTTATTCCTTTGAAGGAGGATTCTATCCCTTCATAAGTGGACCCGTAACCTCGTCCTCTGCACTATAAAAAGAAACATTGGGCCGATTACTTGAGAGGTTAGAAGTTGAATATTTTTGAGGTGAAATGCTGTTGGAACTTAGTCTTCTTAGTTGAGTTTTTATGAGGAGAGATTACATACATCTATGATCGCATTTGGAAGAGTGCAAGGCTTGTCAAAGTAAAGGAAATTCCTGTTTCTGACCCCATGAAGAGCTTGTTCAACATCAAGGCTGAAAAGGTTGTAAGGTTCTTCTACTTCAAAGTTAATACAAATAAGTTTGATTTTCTCAATAAGCTGTTGATTCATGATTTATTTTATGGATTCCTTGATCACCATAATAGACATGATTTATGATATTTGCTATGTAGGTGCTATTTAATGTTTGCTTGTTTGTGATTGCAGGTTCTCAAAGGTAACTCTTTCAAACGATTGAAGGATGACTACTACATACAAGCATTGGATCTAAGGTAGGGTCTTATGATACTAGGGAGATCGGTCTTGTCCGCAATATCGATTAATCCGGCCAACAACACTCATTTATTTCATCAAGCGGAAGAAGGATCCCGACTTATTGAAAGTAGAAGAGATTGTCCCTTCATATAAGGATATTTATATATACCTTTGACATACTTGTTAAGTCCCCCCCCCCCCCCCCCCCCCCCCCCCCCCCATCTCCTACTCTACTTGATTGAGTTGACAAGGGTTAACTGAATATAGAAAATCGATTAGAGTAGGTGATACTAGTTATTCCACCATGACTCTCTATAAAAGGAACATATTTTCCATTAGGGTATCATCGACTAGAATAGATGCAAGATTCTCATAAGGAAAGGGAATAGACAGATAACCAAGCGTTGATATTTGTACAAGTTCCTCTTGGATTTCACCCTGCTTGTCTAAGAATCTAAACGTGGTTTCATGCAGAAACTAACCTATGGGTGCGAAAGCAAACAAACAAAGGAAATAAGAAAGATAAAGAAAAACAAAGTAAGCAAATCAATAAACAAACAAGAAAGCAAACACTACTCCTACTCCTAAGCTAAGCAGAGGATAGGCCAACTTACGTGAAGTGATACTTCCAATGTAGCCATCGGTGCATTGGTTGGCCCATGTAGGTGACAACATGATTGACAAGAAAGATATGCAAGCAAACAAAGCAATAAAGACACAACAATGTAAATGAAAAACGTTCGATGCTTGAATGAATCCACAGAAAAGTAAAGACAGAAAGCACATGAAAGGAACTTTGTGGACGTATGATGGTGTCTTGTCACATTGTGTGTGGAAGGCAAGCCTGTACACACCTTCGAACTCTAAAGAAGCGCAAGCATAAAGAAAGAAGAAAACTTCCATTTTGAAATAGTGCTTGCTACGTATGACTCCTCCAATGCATGAGCAACATGATCGTGTGACTCCAGTGGAGGATGCAAAAACTGTGAAATAGATTGATCTTCAATGTGAACAACAAAGTGATGAGGAGACTGGGGAGATTCAACAGATTTCTGATCGGAAGTGGAACTAACCTCAAGGCTACGAGAACCTAACATAACCAATTCAGCTTGAGCTGAAGTGCCTCGACAACTTGAGGAGTTTCCAATTCATCAGAAGATAGATCATGAAAGACTGATGGCTTACAAGGATCATTAGTAGATAAATCAGAATCATGATTAGATGAATGAATGAAAAGATCACGAGAGCCATGATCAGAAAACTCAAGATGGTGGGCAACAACATCCTCATGATTTGACGAATCATAAAGAGGGGATGATGAAAAATGAGAAATTTCACCCTCTATGTTTTCGGAAATGTAATATGAGAGATTGGGAGGATTTGAGAAGAGAGATATGTCCTCTCCGCAATCGAATAAAGGGCTAGCATCCCATGTGTTCTGCGAATGATCGGAAATATAAAAACCTGGAAATGAATTTTCACAAGATGGAACAAAAATAGTAGAATCATGGAAGATGTCATGATAAAGTAGATGAGGTGTGGAAAAAAGAAGATCATCCTTCACTGTCGTTTCTTGTTCAGACTCCCACACAAACTCATAAAAAATGATAGTGTAGGTTAGCTGTTTTCAACACCAACTCTGTCCAGAACTTGATTCTCATGAACATCACATGTAAGATATGAGATGAATGAACACAACACACCAAAATCTGAAGGATCAAAGGAACCAAAGGATGAAGGCTGAGGAGATGAGTCCACATGGAAACCATCGGGCTTACAGTCCAAATCTACACAAAAATCCTGAGTAGGTGGGGTAGGAGGAGATAGTGACAGATCAACAAGTGGATTCGCAACTTCTCCCACATCAACTTGCAAAACTAGAGTTATTTGATGAGAAGGGGGCGAAGGGTCACTTGGGACAACAACCTTGCCCATCTCAGATTTAGAAGCTCTAACACTGAGGTATGTTGGGAGAGGCTTGAAAGATTCTATCTCATGTGGATTATGAGAAATGTGAACAGGATACTGAAATCTTTCCTCCAAAAATTTCCAGTCAACTTCATTTTCAGGAAATTCTCAATAATAATGAAGAAAATGATCGTGAAAATGATCAAGAGATTCATCAAGACATTTTCACAATTTTTATTTATTTATTTTTGAGTGCTTTACGGTCTTAAAGAACGAAAGCATGACATAATTCTTTGAACATGTGATCAAAAGAGTGTATACAGGCTGCGGGCAATTTGTGAAACCATTGATTTGTGTGCCCTTTGAACGTGAAAGTGAACAACCCACAGGAAATGTCATCCGAGGGGGACATCACGTTTGTCACATAAGCCAACAGTGGCAATTGTGTGCCTAAACAGGGGCGTTCCATTATCTCCATTGAACTTATATTCGGAGAAATCATCTATAATGCTTGTCAACGCTTCAAAATCAACATCGTGTGAGAAACATGTCGGGGTTATGATCTCAACATAAGCCATGAAATATGTTCATAAATTCAAAACAAAATTCAAGGGCTCATCTTGTCATCTGGCCCTCCTTCTAGCGCTAAAAATGTTGACGGCGTTGGACCCGCCAACATTCAGGGGATCTCCCCGATAAGAAGTCCCAACTATAACTCAAAGCGTTTGGAGTAGGAGTCCCAATAGTGGGTGGTAGTGTAATGCCTTGACCATGGTAGCGTGCAGATGTAAGTAAGATAACTTTTGGTGAGAAAGTGTGTGACCTTGCGGAAAGTCAAGTGCGATGCATGAAGGTTCTGACACATAGAGGGGAAAAGGAAGTGTGCCCCTTAGAAGCTCGTAATAGTACGCAGCTTGAAAGGAACACACGAGTGGAATTGCATCATAAGATAAAATACAGAATAGTCCATAAATTAAACTGATGGGTTAATCCAGCAACACACATCCAACAAGATTCATACAATTGCATACAAAGTAGTTCATAAGAAAATGTGTAAGTTAAACAACATACATTTCTAAAGCTACCAAATATTCCAACTATAACAACAACATATGCATGAAAGCATGTCAGCTCTAATATTGTTATTATAAGTGAAAGCTCCATCCATACATACACCTTAGACGATCACTAGCCCCAATAGTGGAACATTACAGTCAAGAACATCTACTCCTCCAAAGAAGTATACTCGCTCTACATTGTGGAGAAGCCAGGGCTCGTCACAATACTCCCAACCCTTTTCTAAGCCTAAGCCTAGCAAAAAGATTGGCTCCCCAAAATTTTGTCCCATGAGTTATGAGGTTCTATTTATAACAAAGGGCGGGGTGACCCTTGACATTCCCCTTTGTGACTCTTTGACTACCCTCATGACTCTTCAACTTCTTTACAAATAACTCATTATATAACATGATGAATTTTCACATTCCAATAATGACACTTGGAATTTCACTCACAACATATTTACAAGTAATTTACATTTTCCACATGTACCAGTGTAAGAAAAAATAGGTTAGAGACAGCCTAACAAGACAAAACACTATGACTTCGAAGTTTTGGGAAAGACCAACTCGACAACCTTTACTTGGTGCTTCTTGGTCACATATTGATGCCAAGCTTGGTACTATGTGATGATGTCCCCAAACTTCATGATGGTCTCTTTTTGATAACAAACTCTTGCCTCCACAACATCCGGGTATATGGTCCTTGAACCTGCATCCAACTCATCCTAAAGCATTTGTAGCATGGTATTGACCATGACAAGACCACCAATGTACTGCTACACGTTATGTGCGCTCAACTCCAAGTCATCCCTGGTGGCCTCTCGCCTTAGATGCTTCATGTACCTATCGATATCTAGCCAAAGTTGGTTCTTGGATTTAGCCTCGGTGAGGGAGCCAATTGACGAGATCCTGTGTGTTCTTACCATGACATCCAAACTCTTGTACAATCGTGGATATGAGGCTTGTATGCTGCTAACGAATGGGGTGAGTTTCTCATAGTTTTGGATCAACATACAAACCTTTGGTTTCTCCGTCTCTACCTACGGTTTTATCTTCTTTGGCAAGTGAAGCAGGTCCCCTTTGTACCACATTGTCCACTCTTGCACATGGGCGATGGCAGCATGTATGTTCCTGTGATTTTGAAAAAAGTCTTTACTCTGCTGCTGTAAGCCATGCACACAGACAACTTCTTTATGCACGGTGACAAATCCGTCATAAAGCTTCCGCATGGTAGTCTCAAGTGTTGATACTCCAACAAGTATCACTTTCCTCATGTCTGCCATTATGGAAACTGCACTCTGCTGCTGAAGTTGTTTTGCCTATTGTCTGATAGCTTGCAGATAATTTTCCATTTGTTCATTCTCGACTAATAGGAACTTAAAGTTTGAGCTCATTTATCCATCATAGGCCAAGGTGGCATTGACAAGGGTAGTTGGATTCTTTCTGATATATGGTACTATCACCCTTTCCTTGATGAATGTAGGTGATGCGTGATCGTATGGGAAGTGCTTCCTTCGCACTCATAGAATCCTCTTCTGAAACTCATTAAATGATAGATTGTACACATCCATGACCGGATCATCATCAAGGAGAACAACTTATCCTTGCTCGCTTGATATTGTTTTTGATACTAGACGTGGTGGAGACTGAGAGGTGACCTTGGGTGCTTGCGACATAAGGTCAGTGTCTTCATTCTGTGGCTTCTGATCCAACTCCATGTATATCACTTCAATCAGTTGCTCAATCTACTGAGTAAGCTCTCGATCCTACATATGTTCACCCTCTTCTTTTGTTGCCAGTTGTTCTGAATCTTCAACCTGTATAAGTGTATTTTCTCCATCATTGTGCCTTTCCTTTCTTCTTCCTCTTTTTTTTGCTTCTCTTCTCTTTCTATCCTTCTCAACTCCTATTCTTCCTTCAACTTCTTCTCTGTTTCCTACAACTTTAGTTCTGCTTCCTGCAACCTTTTCTTTTCTCTTTTCCTTTGCTCTGCTCTCTTTATCTGTTGCTCCCTCTTTGCCTCTAATTCCATATTTGCTTTCTCTGTGATAGGGTCTGCCCTCATCTTGCATCTTTGCTCTACCTCTAGGTTCTTGACAATCTTCCTCTTTCCCTTGTCCTATGTCAGATTACTTCTTATTGTTGTTGTTATTATTGCTTCCTGCACTATTGTTTCATGCAGAGCAGACTTCCATGCTGTGGCTATAGTGACTGGCTCATGGAGCTTGGAGCCATTATAACAATACCTCCAAGGGTCCTCTTCATTCCAGTGAAATGTCCCGTGGATCCATGGATAGTAAACCTCTGCATAATGGTTCTTGCAAATACCATGGGGATCATATGGATTAAAGTCTTTCGTGCCAAACTTGAACTTCAATATCTCCTTAGCTTCGACATCTGCATCTTTCAAGCTCTTAATATCGTATAATCTGATTCGCAAAAGAAGAGAGGGCCATAACGCTTTCTTCTTCCTATGCAGTGCTTTTGATAACCCTGTGGAGAGGTGATATGAGACCTCTTTCATGACCAGCTTGTCCGTGGCATACCTTGGTATAACATGCAGAGGCTTCTCTCTGCCATATACTCTAATGAAGGTGCCACCGGGTGGGGCATACCAGTCTGCATTGTTAAGTATCGCCTCCACTTCTTCTCAGGGCATGCAAGGCGGATCCTGCTCAAAGATAACCTTATACAATAGGATGATGAAATGGTCATTCATCCTTGCCATTACTCCTCAGTAGTTGCAGTCATAAAGAAACTTGCAATAAATGTTGATGGTAGTCACTTTCAGTGTCCATGTCCAACACATTCTAGGAAAGTGTTGCTTCACACATATTGCATCTAGTAAGTATGCGGACATGTAGAATCTTGCTTGCTCATCCTTGGGCAGATTCTAGGCGTTATTCACATGGATTTTCAACTGATAAGCTAACATGTCCGACTAATTGAATGGGCTTCCATCACTCACCAATTGGTCCAATACAACTATCCAACCTTCAGGAACTGTCTCTATGCTCTCTTGACCATATATTCGACATGAAAAGATGATAAAGAATAGATAAGCCTTCCTGAGAGACTTTGTCTTGTAAACATGATTGGGCGCTTGTCTGAAATTTAATGAATCTTTCACCTAACGCTTGACTATATCTCTCATGTTCACCTGGATATGGGTGGAATAGAAAAGTCATGTGTACATGTGCCTTGTCAACTGTGGTAAATGATACATCTAATGAAAGTTCTCTGCCCTGAAGGTGGCAAGCTCTATCCCGCTGGCACTTCTCAATGTCATAGTCTCCAGATCTGTGTGTGAGACAATCCAACGAATAATGTCCACACATGGGAATGTGAGGTACTTGCATGCAACCCTGTATAAGCCTGACCACTGGATATTTATATAGGTTTTTCGGTTCTCTAAGTCTTCCTTGAAGTCCTCTGCAAAAGTATCCTTGATTTGCTGCCATGTCAACTTTGCGCCCTTCTCAATGAACAATTGAGTGTGTGCATAAATTGGTGGATTAACTGATGTCTACTCAACTTCTTCCCTGATACTGCTCTCGATGGTTTCCTTTAATGCCGCTCTCTTGGATGCCATGTTAACTGTAACTTCTAGAGAGATGCTCAACAACTGTTGTACCTAGAGATAGAAAGGGTACTCATTGCAGTTAAATGTTAGCTTAAAACCAAAAACAACTTTAAGACAAGACCAAGCAACAAACCAGGCTAATGATGGGATAGATTGCACAATTCTGGTTCACAGAGGTCACCGTATGCCTGCTGAAACTACGCATTGTGTAGTCCTAGCAGTCAGTGGGGGAGGCTTGCTGATCGAAACTGTGTAATGCACAGTTTAGTCTGGGCACATGCCAGGAGAGACCACACATTGCACATTCTTAGTGGCCAAGACTAGGAGGCTGGCTCTTGGAACTACATAGTCCATAGTTTAAGCGAGGCCAGGGCATCCTTTGCACCATTCCAGAAGCCATGGTAGAGGCCTTGAGCTCCTAGAATGCACAATGCATGCAAGGGAAAGCGAGATCTGGGCAAGGGGAGCCCGAATCTGCCCAAGGGGAGTGTGAAATCGAACATATCTAAAGGATGGTGTAATGTTGAGTGAAAATCTGAATAAGTGATAATGCATGCAATTGAAATAAGTACAGGAATGATTCAAACTGAAGGAAAATGAAGCATGTGAAGGGAGTTGTCGCAATGGCGACTATTATTGCAAAAATAGGGTAATGCATGCAACACTTGGGAGAGGCAATGTAAAATTTGAAACAACAGTTCTACAAGCTAAAACAAGTTAAAACTCCAACATTCACTCAACAAAACAAGTGAAACAACACTCTCACAAGATAAACAAGCAAAAGCGACAAAAAAAGTCACAAAAGACTATAAAAGCAAAACTTACCCAGAAAAGCGACGACGAACACACTGAAGGTCCATGATCTCCTCGGGAATGCTAGATATCCAAGATTGAATGGGAAAATGAGCTCTTGCAACATCGATTAAATATATTTGGTTAATTTAGGGTTTTGACATGAAGGCCAAAAGTTAAGGAAAAAGCAACACTTAGCGGAAGTTTCCAAAATAACTTAAGTACCTCCTTTGGGCTGCTAAAAATAGATCCTTATTTTCTAGGGAAATTTTTTTCTTTTTTGGGAAAAGTTGTCATGCATTTCCCTAAGAGATTAGGAAATTATGGGGAGAACTAGTCAACTCCCTAGTTCAGGCACTGGGCAGCTTCTAAGCAGAAGGCTTCTACGCAATTTATGGGTTGAGTGGCCCTGGGCTGCCTCTCATGCTTTGCGCAATTTCCCAGCTGAAGGTTGGCTGTCAACTAGCACTGCACAATTCTTGAGCTTAAGGCTCACTGTTAGCTTGGATTATGCAATTCCCGAGAGCAAGGCTGGTTGCCCTCAAGGATTGCATAGTTCTCTAAGGCAACCCCAAAATTGGATGGAAGCTAAGTGAAGAGATCGGTTTGTAGGTTAAATAGTAAACCAAGTAAGTAAAAACAAGCCAATATGCAAAGGATGAGGCTCAATCAAAGCACAATTACCTCGATCAGTGCAAGATGAGCTGTTGTGATTTAGAAGGGAGGCTCCAAAAAGAAGCATAGGCAAAAATTTTGTAGGGTGGTTGTAGCCACTACAACAAAACATAGGAACTATAGAAAAAATTTCAACATATACAATAGTTATTACATCTTATATTTTCACTATTGTTTGTATTTGCATTTTCTTTGCCCTAATAACCTAAATTACATGCAAACAAAGAACTAGTGCAATTTTTGCATGTCATAATCTGCAAGCAAATAGTGTCTATAAATCTTTGTCTAATTCCAAATATGTTTATACAACACATAGTTTATTAAATTTGCAGAAACTCAAGTATCAAATATCGACAATGGATGCCCAAAGAATAGCTGAGGCAAGATAAACAAAAATCCCTAAATCCTCCACAACAATCTTCACTTTCCACACTTGTTACTGGTGCAACACCATCCACGACTCTACGAAAGAGAAAAAATCTTGGTTCTAGAAAACTGGTTATTGGTGACTTCGCAAGTTGTCTGGATGAGCAAGATAATTTTCACAAATCCTTTCTAGACCAAACACATACAGTTCAAACAACCAAGTCCAAAAGTGTTTTGAATAAAGAAAGCATTCAATAGGCTATAAACGTAGAAAGTGATAGTAGTGAAAAACCTAACTCTGTTGCTACTCATTTAGTAGAGAATCAAAAGATAATGGAACAAATTTTAGAGGAGGACATTATTTTTTATGAACGTCATGCCACATTGCAAAATGAAAAATATGGCAAGACCAACAAAAAATTGAGAGTTGAACAAGTAAAGGTTGAAAATAAAAAGATTATTGATCAATAACACATGGATATTAATATGTCTAGCGTTGATACGATGGGGCTCATGGCATTGCACCAATCTACCAATGATGCAAGTAGTCGAAGTGTTACTAACATGCTTGTAGAAAATCACATGCTGAAAAAGAAATTAAAAGAACTACAAGACATTGCAAATCCATTTCCTCTGTTAATGACTCCATTGCTAGTACGTTCACCTTCATTGTCAAGTTCTACTGCTGCAACACCACAAACATTTGACAAGTTTGTAAATTTGTTTAATGCAATGAAGACATATATCCTTGAGAACATATGCCAAAGATTATAAATTATTTATGATGTCTAGTAAGCAATTTTCGATTTAACTTTTGCAAGAGAAAATGATGATATTTATGAACTTGGTTAACAATAATCTTATAGAAGACAAGAAATTTGTTTACAATGAATTGGTTACTTTTAAGTGCATGCTAGGACTTAATTTCGAAAATCAAAACCAATAACTACCAAATGTTGACTGAGAGAAGCAATTGGAAGATGGATGGGCGAAAAGTGTCACTACACTTGGGAATATCAATTCTGCCTATAGTGAACTATCTAAAAGGAGATATGATGCTTATCTCAGAGCAATGGATATTATAAAAGGCTTAGATGGTCTACCCATGCAACAAGATTTTGAGTTCATTTCAAATGACATGTTAAAAACTCAATTGCAGGAGAAAAAAATAGAAAATGGCAACATAGTTTGATAACATCATTATTTACTGTTGATCATATTGACACATGTCTAATTACTTTTGTGAAAGTGAATAAGCAAAACACTGAGTCGGTTGTCGACGTGCAGGAAGAAACCAGGGAAATTGAAAAAGATATTTTTACCAGAAATGTGAAAATGGAAGTTACAGTTGCCCCAGCAAGGTCTACATTAAAAAAGCACTCAACACATTTCTTCAACGAGTCATGCAATTGTAATACGTCTTATATATTGTTGTTTTCTAGCTGAATATGTTGTTCAAGTAAGTGGAACACTAATTTCCACTAAAAAAATCCATTTACTTTATAATTTTCTTTGGACAATTGCGATTCTATTTAGCAATTTTGTATTTTAAGACTGTTTTGAATATGATCTATTATAAGTCTAAGTTATGGCCACAATCATTGACATTTTATTCTAACATAGTGTTTTCTATAAATTTCCAAAAATATGCTTTCAATTTTTTTGTTACATTTACTGTTGTGTTGTTTCTTTCAATGAATTGAACATTTGGCAATGGTTTGGCATCCTAGACATATATCTCTTAATAATAGAATATTGACGCAATGTCTTCAGACCTGCATAATTTCATTCCATAGAGTAATTGATTAATTATGTTTCCAGCACACCCTGTTTCGTATAATGAAATAACTCTCTGTATTAGAGTTTTGATTTTGTTGAGCTTCATTTTCTAATTTTGTGTTATTTAGTTCCTTGTACAAAGCTCTCATCTTCTAGAGGTTACAACGAAACATTTCGTTGTGTAAAACAAGTTTCTTTCACATAGTTTTTCTATAAATTTCTAAAAAATGCTTTCAAATTTTTCTAGTATATTCAATATTGTGTTCATGATTTAAAATAAATTTAACAATTGAAAATGGTTTAGTATCTTACACATATATCTCTTAATAATAGAACACCAACACAATGTATTCAAACCTACACAATTTTCATTTGGTGGAATAATTAATTAATTATGTTTATGACTTATCTTTTCTGCCTATAGTGAAATAACTCTTTGTATTAGATTTTTGATGATGTTGATGTTTGTTTGTTGATTGTGTGATATTTAGTTCCTTGTACAAAGTTCTCATTGTGCAAAGGTTACAACGAAAAGTTTCGTTTTGCACAACAAGTTTCTTCTGCACAGTGAAATCTCTACACAATGAATATCGTACTTAAAAGACTATAAATCCAAAAATCATAGATATAAACGAAATGAAATTAGTTCTTATCTTTTTGACCAAGTTTGTTTTTAATGCATATGTCTTGAATCTAAACAAGTTGTGAACTAGTCACTATTTACAAGTTGAATTACAAGAACTATTTTGCATTCAAAACTACTTAACTATATCGACTTTATGATAACATTTTTTATTTGTATTTGAACACATGCTTTGAAACTTTGTTTATATCTCATACTGCGTTATTGATTAAAATAATAATTAACATTATTACTAACTACAATCCATATGAGTTAAGATTTGATTAAATCGTTGGACTGTAGACTTCATTGTTACTATTATGTTAGCGCTCTACTCAATGATGCGGGAATTGATGTGGTTGCAGTACATTGTTATATTAGTGCTTTGTTCAATGATGTGAGATTTGAACTTTCCAACAACAACTATGGTGCACAATGAACGTATAACTAAAATAAAACAGAAATAAAATACTGAGATATACATTATTTATATCTAAAACATTACTAATAATATTAGCTATAAAAGCTTTTAGTGCGAAGTGCGGAGTTCCGCACAAAAAAAAATTCTACGTACATTAAACTTCCTCTGTACAAACAAAGCTTCTACTAAATGAAATGTGGTTTTGTACACAAATTTGTGGGCATTCTACACAACTTAATTGAATATAAAAATGAATTATGTTAGTTTTGGCATCTCATTGACAAATTCCAACCATGGGACTAGATTCCTCTTTTTGAGAGGACCAATTTTGACTATTGAAGCACTCAAATTGGATAAGGGAAAGTGAACTTATGAAGAAAATCCCAGAAATGCACATTTGGACAGGTTAACCCTAACAGGAAATTGGTCACCCTTGGAAGCCTATAAATACAAGGGACCTCAAGCTCATTTGGACATCACCATTAATGTCATTATTCTCTTCTTAAATGATAGGTTTGCACAGGTTTGAGGCTGCGTCGACGAAAGAAGTTTGCACAAGTATGAAATTACAGGGTCTGAAGCTCGCACATGTTTTTAGGGTTTTAGGTTATAGTTGTTGGCTTGTATGCTCAAGGGAGTGACTAAAAGCTCTCAGTCACTCGCATACCTCCTCTTCCCTACGATTGGAAAGTAGGGCTAAAAGTTGACAATTGACCACATAGAGGAAAAGTTGTCTATGATCTATATTGATGCTAGAAACATATTTCTGAATATTGTTGGGATAATTTTGTTTGATGATATTGTTTTGGGATCATTTTACTCTTTGCTGAACATTTTATGACAATATAATAGAAGAATAATTTCAAAGGGTTTTCCCCTTTGTGAGGTTTTTCCATGGCCTTTGACCAAACTTGGTGTCTCTTGTTAATGTGTTGATTGTCTCCTTTGTCATTTCATTTATTGTTGATGATTGGAAAGATTAATTGTTATTGGAAAGATTGCGAAATGAAGAATTGAATTGGGCTAAAGTAATTGAAACAACATAGAAAAATATGGAAATTAACATGGTATCAGAGCTAAGGTGAAGGAAAAGCCCAAAAGAAGACAAGCATTGAAGCAATCATCTTTGGGGAGTTGAAGGAGTTAATCTAGTCAAGTCAATATGTCTTCCTTCTTCAAGGAAAATGAGAAGTTGGGTGATTCATCTAATTTTGTTGCATGGAAAGTCAGGTTGGAGATCACAATTGATAACAATGATGTTTTGGATTACATTCAAGGAAAAGTACTTTATCCTCCAAAGAATGCTTCCGTTGTTATCAAGAACAAGCACAATAAAGGTGAGTTAAAAGAAAAACAAATTATAGTTGATGGTTTACAAGATAATTTACTTGCATATGTTGGAAATTTGAGGAAGTCTAAGGACATGTATGATAAGATAGTTGGCATGTATGAAGTCAAAAATTTTACTGAAATCATCTCCTTAAAAAATAAACTCTAAGACACAAATATGAACAAAGGGGAGTCTATGCAATCGTACATTATGAGGATATCTTTTCTAAGAGATCAATTGCAAAGAGTCGAGGAATTTGTGTTTGACAGGGAATTGGTGATTGTGACTCTAAGGGGTCTCTCTACTATTTGGGAAACCTTCATTACTACTATAATCAACAACAATACCCTCCCATCATTTGATGAAAATTTTGGAAAGCTCACTTAAGAAAAATCTAGGATGATATCAAGAGGAATGATTCAAAAGCATGAAGAGGGAGAGCCCGCTACATTTGTCACTCAATACTAGAAGAAGAAAGGAAAAGGAGGTCCATCAAATTCAAGAAAGCCTCCACCTCAATATGCAAAGAGAAGGAATGATAGAACACCAACACACAGTTAATGCACAATTGTCACAAGAAGGGTCATTATGCTCGAGACTTCCTCGAGAATAACAATGGTCCATGCTACAACACTAGAAGCAATCAAAACAGGTTTGATGACCAAAGAAAAAGAGATGACCAAAGGAATGATCACAATGGAAGAGATGAAAGAATAAGAAGAGATGGTCCAAGTGATCATGAAGAAGATCATCTCCCCCAAAAGAAATCAAGATTCTCCACGTATGAGAGCAATGTGGTAAATCAATCTAAATACATTCTTATTTCTGTCCTCACTAGTTCTTCTCCTCCAGATTCATGGGATAATTGGTTGGTTGATAGCGGCTCTACTCATTATTTCTTTGGGTATAAGGAAGTTCTCTCTAATTTGGTAGGGAGGGAGCCTAATTTGAAAATTATTGTTGGAGACAAATCCACTCATCCCATTATAGGTTTTGGGTCTGTCAAATTTCATTTGGATTGTGGGGAATCTATTCTTCTCCATGATGTAATGTATGTGTCGGGTTTGAAGAAGAATTTGGTATCAATATCTGCTTTAGAAGACAAATGGATGAGGGTCGCCTTAATTAAGGGAAAGGTTCTTACTTGGTTTGTTGGATCACCTATGAGAGATGCCTTCACATTGGGATGGAGATTTGAATGACTCTACAGGGTTACTAGAAGACCTATTCTAGAATCGACCCATGATACTAATCATCTAAGTGAGCCATGAAACCGAAGATGGTCCCATCTACATTATGGTGCTCTTCCGAAATTAGAAAAAATCATCTTAGGGATTCCCAAGGTTCAAGCCTAACATAATGGAGTATGTCTAGGTTGTGCCGGCACCAAGAAGACAAGGGGACCATTCCCCTCTAGTGAGAACATGAAAAATTACATCCCTCATCTCATTCATTCTGACATATGTGGTTTGATGCCCGTGCATTCTATTGGTGGCCAACTTTACTACATCACCTTCATTGATGAATTCTCAAGAAATACATGGATATATTATTGTAAGCAAAAGGATGAAATCGTTAAAATGTTCAAGGAGTTCAAAGCTTTGGTCAAAAAATCAAATAGGGAAGAAAATCAAAATATTTAGGTCTCACAATGGTGGAGAGTACATATCAAAGGAATTCATTGATTTTTGCAGGAAGTAAGGTCTCAAGAAAGAGACAATTGTGCCCTATATTCCCAAACAAAATGGAGTAGTTGAAAGAAAGAACAAGTCCATTGTAGAAGCTGCCCGTACCATGCTCCATGATAAAAAATTGCCAAAGTTCCTTTGGGGAGAAGCAACGAATGTTATCATATATGTTCAAAATAAGGTGCCTCATCAAGCATTAGACAACAAGACTCTTGAAGAAGTGTTCATAGGTGTCAAGCCCGATGTTGGCCACCTCTGTATCTTTGGCTACCCCATATATTTTCATGTGTCGAAAGACAAAAGAAACAAGTTGGAAGCCACAGGAAGAAAAGGTACGTTTGTTGGATATTGTGAAAATTCTAAAGCATTTAGAATATATATTCCTAGTCAAAGGAAGGTTGAAACTAGTAGGGGTACAATGTTTGATGAAGATGCCACCCTTGGGAAAGCAATGGACCTTCCTCCCCCTCCTACTCCTAGTAAGAATGATGATATGGATATTTCAGATGCTCCTTCCATTCTTGAATATGAGACAAATATTGTTGATGATCCCACGGATATTATGGATCCCTTAGATCCTCCTCCATGTTATTCTCCTGCCAAGAAGAGGCCACTTTGGCTCCATGACATATTACAAGATGATGAGATACGCGTTCTCGTTCAAAGATCATTAAGAGAAAGTAAGAAGTCATGTAGGTACCAGGATATGTTGCAACAATGAGCACTATGATCCAAGTCAAACCTCCACCTTTGAAGAAGTCGTGAAAGAACAAGTTTGGAAGGATGCTCTGGCAAAAGAATATGAATCAATCATGAAAAATGACGTATGGGATGTTGTGTCGAGACCAAACGGGAAATCCGTGGTGAATTCAAAGTGGCTATTCAAGATTAAACATGGAGTTGATGGTAGCATTGAGAAATATAAAGCAAGGTTCATGGCCTGAGGATTCTCCTAGAAAGAGGGAGAAGATTATGATGACATATTCACACCTGTTTCTCAATATACAACCATTCATTTGATAGTTTCCTTTGTCTCAAATCAAGGATGGGCTATTCATTAGATGGACGTAAAGACGAGATTTATCCATGGCATTCTACAACAAGAAGTGTATGTTGAGAAACTATAAGGATTTGAAGTAGAGGATCGAAAGACACATGTTTTTAGTTTGAAGAAGGCATTGTATGATTTTAAGCAAGCCCTAAGAGTACGACACACCTGCATAGACAGTTATTTGGTGAAGCTGGTATTAAAAAAAAAGGAATGTTGTTCCCAACCTCTACTCCAAGGTAGTCCAAGGCATGTCATTGACTTTGGTTTTATATGTTGATGATCTATTCTTGACAGGTAGTGAGCCCCTTATGATCGAGTGTAAGAGGTATCTAGCCTCCAAATTCGAGATGAAGGACCTTGGACTCATGCACTACTTTCTAGGCCTTGAGGTGTGGCAAAGGCCCAATGAGATTTTCCTTTCACAAAGAAAATATTTTGTGAAGCTATTAGATATATTTGGAATGAAAAAATGCAAGTCCCTACCCACACCGATGGAAATGAAATTCAATAAGTTATTTGGAGAAGTTGCTAGACCCGATTTGGAAAATCTATATGTGTAAAGACAGTTGATTGGGGCTTTGAATGTTCTTGGTGAACACTCATCCGAACATATGCTATGCAGTGAATGCATTGAGTCAATTCATGACCGATCCTCTCCATGCACATTGAGTTGCTATCAAACACATTCTGAGATATTTGCATGTGAAGATCTCACTTGGTCTGAGATATTCTGCCTAAGATGTTTGACTTCAAGGATACACCGATGTTGACTGGGTAGGAAATGTTGTCGACAAGAAGAGTACATATGGATGTTTTTTTAGCCTTGAATCTGCCATGAAATATTGGATGAGAAGGAAGCATAATTTTATAGCATTGAGTACCACCAAGGCAGAGTACGATGCTTTTAGCATGGCTATATGTGAAGCATTTTGGTTGAGGAAGCTCTTTGTAGAGCTATTTGAGCAGGTCCTAGAAACTACAATGATATATTGCGACAAAAAGATTGGGATCCGTCTAGAAAAGAATATCACATTTCATGACAAGTCCAATCACATAGAGATTATATATCACTTCATTCTAGACATGGTGTAAAGGGGAGTCATTAGACTCCATCACATATTGATAGTTGAGCAAATTTCAGATATTCTCAATATGTATTTACTGAAAGGGAAGTTCTTAGTCTTCAGAGAGAAGCTTGGACTGATGGATGTGACCCCTCTTGATAAGGGACATCACTAATTAAGAACACTTAGCCAACTCTTCCCCCTTGTCTAAGATCCGAGGGTAAGGAATTGAGATGGATGACTCCTGGGGTTGAGGGATCTCTGAACAATAGGGTTGTAGATGTTGCTCCCATATATATTACCCATAAGGTTGGTGATGTTGCTCCCATATCTTGCAATTTACAGAGTATACACCAGTTGGCATCATACCCACAATTTAGGCTTGTTGGGATTACTACTCCTCGTCTGGCCAACATGTTGAGAGTGTAATTGGGGTTGTACAACCCAAGATGGTTATGATGCATGTTATACCATATGATTCTTGAGGGTAAATTTGGAAAGATAAGTGGGAAATAGGATGGGTTGAGATGTGCTCCCCTATATCAGCTATTGCTCGATATGGGGTTATAGATGTTTAGCTCCCCCATGAGACTCCGGGTTGAGATGTGCTCCCCGATGTAATTTTAGGTTGAGATGTGCTACCTGATATTGTTTCAGATTGAGATATGATATCCAACATTATAGAGGGTGGTATGTAATTTTCTCCAATTCTTCTTCCTTAGATTCAAGAATGCAACAGATAGAGTTGAGCAGATATGGGGCATGATATGACAACAAGAGACACATGACATGATGTAGTTAGAATTTCTTCCTAGCTGAGAGGGAGTGTTTATTTTGGCAGCTTAGTGAAAAATTCCAACTATGGAACTAGATTCCTCTTTTTTAGAGGACCAATTTTGACTATTGAAGTACTAAAATCAGATAAGGGAAAGTGAACTTATGAAGAAAATCCCACACATGCACATTTGGATAGGTAAGCTCTAGCAGGAATTTGGTCACCCTTGGAAGCCTATAAATACAAGTGACCTCAAGCTCATTGGGTCATCACCAAGAATATTATTCTTCCCTTCTTCATTGATTGGTTCGCACAGGTATGAGGCTCGGTCAACAAAAGAAGTCCGCAAAGGTCCTAAATTACAGGGTCTGAAGCTCAAACATGTTTCTAGGGTTTTGGGTTACAATCGTTAGATTGAAAAGGAAATCTTCAGTTGTAGTTGCTAGCTTGTAGGCTTAAGGGAGCGACTGGAAGATCTCAGTTTCTTGCATACCTCCTCCTCCCCGCAATTGGAAAGTAGGGCTAAAATTTGATAGTTGACCGCAATTGATGGAAGTTGACCGCAGATAGGAAAAGTTGTCTCAAATATATATTGAGGCTAGAAATATATTTCTGAATATTGTTGGGATAATTTTGTTGGATGATATTGTATTGGGCTCATTGTACTCTCTACTGAAAATTTTATGAAAATATAATAGAAAAACAATTTCAAAGGGTTTTCCCACTTTTGGGGTTTTTCCCTATTCTTTGGCCAAATTTGGTTTCTCTTGTTAATGTGTTGACTGTCTCCTTTTCCATTGCATTTATTGTTCTATCTTCAATTACTGTTGATGATTGGGAAGATTAATTGCTATTGGAAAAATTGCTAATTGAAGAATTGAATTGGGCTAAAGTAATTGAAACAACATAAAACAATCTGAAAGTTAACATGGTATCAGAGCTAA
Organism: Pinus taeda; assembly: GCA_000404065.3. Lineage (NCBI taxonomy): Eukaryota > Viridiplantae > Streptophyta > Pinopsida > Pinales > Pinaceae > Pinus > Pinus taeda. The sequence goes on along the minus strand of APFE031225798.1, from coordinate 75,342 downwards.
GGTGAAGGACAAGCCCAAAAGAAGACAAGTATTGAAGCAATCATATTTGGGGAGTTGAAGGATCCAATCTAGTCAAGTCAAGATGTCTCCTTCTTCAAGGAAAATGAGAAGTTGGGTGACTTGTCTAATTTTGCTGCATGGAAAGTCAAGTTGGAGATCATAACTAATAACAATGATGTTTTGGATTACGTTCAAGGAAAAGTACCCAAGCCTCCAAAGAATGCTTCCGCTGCTCTCAAGAACAAGCACAAGAAAGGTGAGTTAAAAGGAAAACAAATTATAGCTGATGGTTTACAATATAATTTACTTACATATGTTGGAAATTTGAGGAAGTTTAAGAAAATGTATGATAAAATAGCTGGCATATATGGAATCAACAATTTGAATGAAATCATCTCCTTGAAAGATCAACTCAAAGACAGATTCCTGAATACAATTTGAATGAAATCATCTCCTTGAAAGATCAACTCAAAGACACAGATTCCCGAATACAATTTGAATGAAATCATCCCTTGAAAGATCAACTAAATGAAATCCAATTTTATACACAACTTTGTGTGCAATATGCACAAGTTTTACTTTATTTACTACCGATATGCATTATCTATAACTATAGTATTAGTAATAAAAGTGTATAGTGCAAAGTTTGTGCGGTCGAAGCTATACGTAGGTGTCTTTATTCTTCTAAGATTACCGGATGACCTATGTTTTACTCATTTGACTACTGATAGGCATTATATATCACTAAAATATGAGAAATAATATTAGTAATTAATGCAAAGTGTGGAAATTCACACAAAGAGCACTTCTGCACAAGATCCTAAACAAATAGATATTCGAAAATAAGAATTATTTACAATTAAAATATTAGCAATAGCTTCGTATATTGTCCAGATATTGCATGTGTGGAGGAATTTGTGTGGAACAAGCATGGGCTGAGACAAAAAAGTGGACGAAATGCGGGCCCCACTTAATTAGTTGTAGAGACAGGGAGATATTGGTAACAATATCGTATAAATCCATCACTTGCTTCAGTTTTATTGCAAACAACAAATATGCATTGTTTAATACTAAAATATTAGAAATAAAATCCTTTAGTGCCAAGTGCGATGATCCACACATTGAAAGCTTTCATCGCACAATAGAGTTCGTCCACACTTCCGCGCATATGCCTAATTTGAAACATATTTGAAATATGAACACATGCATTATTTACAATTAATATATTATCAATAATATAAGCATAAAGTATTCATTTGTAATACTAAAATATTCACAATAAAAAGCCTTTAATGTGAATGTAGGTTGACCGATAGGCATTATTGAGTTTGAGTTCCTTTGCACTTCCGCACACATTCCTAATTTGAAACATATTTAGAAAAACAAACATATTCATTATTTACAATTAAAGTATTATCAATCATATGTGCATAAATAATGTTATTATCCGTATAGAGGAAACTTGAAAGCTTGTTCTGCACAATGAACATTTTCCGCACTTTTGCATGTCCTATAAATAAATATTATGCTCAATGAAACGTGTTTTTGTACACACTTTTAATAATTTTATCTATAACTAAAGTATTATCATTAATATTACAACGAGAATAAGCATAATTTACAATTAAAATACTATCAATAATTTTGTATATGTCAAATGATTACTAAAATAGCTACTCGCTCTGGTGAAGTCTAACCCAAAGCATGTGTGCAAGAAACGTGTCCAGATATAGCGTGTGCAGAGGAAGCTCTACAATTGTCGTTGTATGGAGCAAGCACTGTAGAACATGCATGGTCTAACACAAAAATGTGGGCGAAATGTGCACTCACAACCACACCCACATTCAATATTAATGTGGCTTTGTACAAAATCACTTAAATATTAGTATTTATAAATAAAAATATGAGCAATAATATTAGCAATTAGTGCAAAGTGTGAAGATCCACACAAAGATCACTTCCACATAAGAGCCTACATAAACAAATATTCAAAATATTCAAAATTATGAATATAAGCATTTTTTACAATTAAAATATTAGCAATAACTTCGGATACGTCAACCACTTACTAAAACATCTACTTGCTCTAGTGTAGTCTAGCCGTGCGATCAAACATAAATGTGGGCGAAATGTAGACCCCACTTAATTCATTATAGAGACAAGGAGATATACATTATTTATTGCACATTGAAAGCTTCATCCACATAATGGACTTCCTCTGCACTTTCACACATATGCCTTATTTGAAATAATCTAACCAAAGACAATGTTATTGAGAAAATATGCCTTATTTAATACTAAAATATTAGCAATAAAATCCTTTTGTGCTAAGTGAGACGATCCATGCATTGAAAGCTTTCTTCGCACAATACAGTGCTTCCGCATTTCCGCACATATGTCTAATTTGAAACATATTCGAAAATAAAAACACATGCATTATTTAAATTAAAATATTATCAATAATACAAGCATAAATTATTCAATTTTAATACTAAAATATTAGCAAAAAAAGTCTTTAATGTGAACCTAGGTTGATCGACAAATGTTATTGAGTTCGAAAATAGGTTCCACTTTGTGGAAAGCTGTATGAAAATAGAATCAATTAAATAGCGGTAGGGACAAGGAAAACCACACAATTAAAGCTTGAAAGCTTCTTTAGTATAATGGATTTTTTAGTTATTATCTAGGAATGTTTTCCGTGACCACAGAAGTAGCTATACAGAAAGAGCACATGTGCGGAATTTGTGTGGAATGAGGAAAGTGCATAGGAGTCTTTTAATTATAATGTATTTTAATATTGGTTTTCATTCAAGTGGTTGAATGTAGAAGTTCATACAATGAAAGCTTGAGAGTTTAAATGAAAAAAACGACTGGTTGTGTAGAGGAAGCTTTGCAAAACTGAAATAAGATGTTGGAAGGTCGCTTTCATTGTATGTCTGCGGAGACAGTAATAACGACATATAACAAATACAAAATAATAAAAATTAAAGACAAATCCCACATTAGTGATTCACCTTTGTTGATTTTCTATTCTCATTTGCTAATTTCTTAGCTAATGAGCTTGTTTCGTGAGGTAAATGCAGATGATGGTTCATTGTGTGGACAAGTGTAGATGCTCCACACTGTTATCTTTTAGCAATAAATAGTTTCGTTTAATTTATTTGAACTAAAACAGATAATAATTATGATCTAGGTGGGTATTGGCGGCCACTTTCCTATTTCACATGGACCTGCAACTAGTTTCATCAGTTTCCTTGATTATAGTACAATGTACTATTTTTAGTAGTTTTTTGGGTGTTGAACTTCTGAAGCTATTTTGACCTCGTAAACAACGTTTTTTTGAGGTCCACAACAAACCCATGGAAATATGAAAGGGCATATTGCAAATATTGTAGTACTTAGAGAGATATTTCTAACAAGGTAATGTATGCGCCAAACAAAGATCACATGACCAAGTTACAACCCTGAGAAGTTGGTTGTCCAACTAACCCCAATGGGGTCCACAGACTCTTGGTATTCCATCTCCTAGGGATAGGGGTTTTGGTTGTTTATTATTTCCCTTTATTGTTTAATAATAAAAAGTCCCTTGAACCTCATTGTAAAACAATTCAGAGGCATGTAGCCACCACATATCTTCTAAGAGATAAGCTACCATCGCCTAAGCTAGTTTATTTCCATTTTTATTGTAACCTTTTTTCAGTACTTTGTTATTAATGAATTGAAGTTCTGTTTTCGCTGTATCACTGTGTTTTTGTTCATATATGTATTTCATTTCATTCCTTCATAAATTTGGACCAGTGGTATCAGAGCGGTCTGCTCTTTCTTTCTTTTTTTGTTCATGTCCCCAACGAGGTCTGGTTATAAGGAGTTAGGTCTTGAACTGGTTGAGCCTTTGCAAGGCTAGCCTCATTGACCCCAACAACCTCCCAGGGCGGAAGAGAAGAAAGATGATTTGGAAGGAGATCCTTTCAAAATATTGCTCAAAGAATCCCTTGAGCGACAAAGGCATCTGATGATGGAAACTTTGCCCACCTTCGACAGATACCCACGGGTGACACATTTTCATCCAATAGCCACTCTAGAGGTGCCACTTCCTTTAAGGTACAAGTGAACTTTGACATTCTCGTATTTGAAGGCCAGATAAATGCAAATTTCATTGATAAATGGTTAGATAAGTTGGAAGGATATTTTTCAGTTTATGATTTTTCCAATAGGGAAAAGATTACTTTTTCACTCCACAAAGGCCCCCCCTCCCCACCCCCATGTCAATAATTAGTGGGAAACTTACAGTGAGAAGAGGGATGAGGGGGAACCCTCACTGTTTTCAACCACACCCACTTGGAATTATTTCCGAGACACAATCAAGAAATAGTACCTTGAGCACAAAGTTGGGTATCAAATATTTTGAGAAACATCTGGTACTCAAATACCACTGTTGTTTACACAAATAAATTCGGGAGGAAATGGAGTTCGAGGACATCTTCTCACTTGGTGCAACATGCTGATATGTTGCCAAGATTGCGCATAAATTCAAGCAAAAGAAGCGATATTTTGAATCTTTGAACCTAAAGTAAAGCAAATGCACCCCCAAGCCATAAATAAAAGGTCAGAGGCAGGTTGCGACCCCCTAGAAAACTCTCGAAGCCACAAGCCAAGAATGATGGGAAGGCAAAGAAGGACACTAAAAAGTGGCGTGATTTCCATAAAACTCCCACTCACAACATAAATGAATGTCGCACAAAGTAGGCGCTAGTGGCAGAGCTAAAAGACTTAGAGACAGATGCATGCTCTGATTCTGAGCTGGAACCCAACAAGGGGAAGTATATCATTGGCATAGAACCCACTACGATGGTAGCCACTGCCAAGATTTGAAAGGTGGAACCTAAGGATCTAGACGAGGGGGAGAACTCTTCCACTCATAAACTTAGGTAAAGGGTTCATTGGTGTAGTTCATCGTTGATATTGGGAGCCAAAAGAACTTGATTGTAGCCAAGGTTTTTAAGAAATTGAAGCTTCAAACAATGCCGCACCCACAGTCTTACACCATCGGGTGGCTCCACTAAGGGTGAGATCTCCATGTCAGTCAACAATGTCTCCTGCCTTATAGCATTAAGTCCTTTGCTTATGAGGTATTTTGCGATGTGTCCCCTCTATAAGTCTATGATGTTTTATTTGGTTAGCCATGCCTATGGAAGTGTCATGTTGTGTATGAATCGAAACCTCATTTTGTTATTATTACTTTGGGTCAGAAATATTATAGGATACCAGAGGTAGCGTCATCTACCGCATTTTCTTTGATCTCTGCTAAAAAATGTAGTAAGATCATTTCCTAGACTGGGAAATTTGTCTTCCTAATGATTCACCCTCAAAGCAAGAGGAATATTTTGGCCACATCCATAGCCTACAGGCAGGGCTCCTCCACATGGCAACAACAGATGGACAAGGTCGTAGAGGATTTTAGGGACATCTTCACCTCACCCACAGGGGTGCCCTTACATTGTTAGGTCAAGCACTCCATCGATTTGACCTTTGTCGTGTTGCTACCCAATGGATCGATCTACAAATGCTCTGTTATGGAGAATGATGAAATGAAAAGGCAAATTCAATATTTCTTGCAGAAAGGGAACATCAAGAAAAGTTCATCGCCCTATGGGAGCTTAACCGTGTTGGAACAAAAGAAGGATGGAACGTAGAGTCTCTACATTGACTATCGTTCGTTGAATAATATCACTATCCAGAGCAGATAACCAATGCCATGGATTGATGACCTTCTGGACTAGCTCAAGTGGGCCAAATATTTCAACAATATTTACTTGAAGTCCAATTATCACTAGGTACCAATCGAACCCTCTGATGTGTGGAAGACTACCTTCAAACCCAAGGAGGGCCTTTTCGAATGGATGGTCATGCCTTTCGAGTTGACGAATGCCCTGACAACCTTCATGAGGCTGATGGGAAACATCTTATGGCCCTTCATCAACTTATTTGTGGTAGTATATTTGGATGACATCCTGATCTTTAGACAGAGTTGGGAGGAACACCTACACCATATTCTAAGGTTCTCCAAGCCCTGCGACAACACAAATTATGTACCAATTTGGAGAAATGCACTTTTGGTATGACCGAGGTTTAAAATATGGGGTACATCATTGATAATGGGGTGTGCATGTGGACCCAACCAAGATACAATTTATTCAGGATTGGCAAGCCCCAACCACTAGAACAGAGCTCTGCAACTTTCTGGGTCTTGCCAATTTCTATCTCAGGTAGGCATTGGGATTCTCTCATATCACTTGGCTTTGATTCAAGTTTCCAATGGTAGAGCGAAAGAAAAGTTCTCTTGGTTTGAATCCCAATGGAAGGTGTTTTCTGAGTTGAAGCATTTCCCCTACTCTACACCAGTGCTCACATTACCAGACCTACAAAATCCGTTTGAAATTGAGACAAATGCCTCCGACTATGCTATTGGTGGAGTTCTTACGTAACAGGGGCATCTAGTGGAATATCACAATGAGACACTTTCGGATATTGTATGAAAGTATCCCACCTATGACAAAGAGATGTATTCCATTGTGAAAGCCTACCAACAATGGAAGCATTACATTTTTGGGAAGGAAACGATCATCCACATAGACCACTGACCCCTACAATTCATACAGACACAAGGGAAGTTACATAATGATCACCATCTAAAACGGTAAAAAAATCTGCAACAATTCCATTTGAACGTTATGTATAGGAAGAGAAACACTAATAATGTTGCAAACTACCTTAGCCGACCACCGATTATGGAATTGACTACCATGCTCGAATCTTGTGGACACAAGACTTCAAGATGGCTGCATCTTTACAAAAGTGATCCAGAATTCGACACCATATACTAGATACTCTTGGAAGGAAAAGAATTTCCATACTTTCACCTCTCGGATGCACTGTTATGCCACCTTAGACACCTCTGTGTTCCTTCAAGCGAGTATGCCAAGATGATTTGGGAGGCGTACTACAGTCAAGTCGTTGGACATTTTGGGGTAGGAAAAATAGTGGCAATGTTGCAAAAGTATTTTTATTGGTTGAACCTTTGACATGATGTTGGGAAGTACATCAAATATTGTATTTCCTACTCCATTGCCAAACCTACAATTAAGAATCAGGGCCTGTATACTCCTCTTCCTACTCCTAACCAAACTTGGGAATATATCTCCATGGATTACATGTTGGGCGTCCCTTCTACCAAGCATATCAACGACTGTGTTTTCATGGTCATCGAAAGATTCTCTAAGATGGCCATTTGGGCAACCTGTAAGAAGAGTATCAAAACAAAATCCACTACCAAACTCCTCTTTGAATGAGTATGGGCACACTTTGGGATCCCACGTTCCATTATTTCATATCAGGAAAACATGTTCCTGAGTAAATTCTAGTCAAGGCTTTGGTCATTGTTGGATACCAAGCTCACTAAGTCAATGAAATTCCACCCCCAAATTGATGGCCAAAGAACAGTCTGTAGGTTTTAACCTTGTACAGAAATTACCTGCATACAAATTCTAAAGCACATAAAATAAACAATGCGAGAGCATAACACGTAAAACACATATACACAGAGATTTTCCCCTGGATCCAAAAATCGAGACTGCCAGCTTGATTTTTCATTATGTTCCTTTCATATGTTACAATAAATATACATACATGCTGAAGCATCCAATACCATGGACCGAAAACCATCGCGCCCAAAACCATGTGCCAAAACCATGCACAAAACCATAGATAGGTTCGTCCACCTAATATAGGGTCCACCTAATATAGGGGTGTTGCCCTGGACCCTGTAGAGGGGGGCTACTTGCCCCCCTCAAAACCCTGTGGCCCCCTTGCTGCGCAATCGGCACAACGAAGGGGGGGGATACGTCCCCCCTCTAACCCCCCTAGTTAGCTATGGAGGCTAGTCATGGAAATAATATAACATAACCCAACACAATAGTCAACAAGATGGTCATGCACATCCTACATATGTACAACTTGAAGCATCCACAAACATGGTATGAAAGCCTCCCCTAGGCCCAAGACAACTACAAACAGAGCTCTCCACAACTTAACTGACCACAAACCCTTTCAAGTTGGGTTAGGATTCCAACCACTATGTCCGATTGATGTTTCCATACCAATTGTATCCACTCAGGCAGATTCGACTCATGTCCAGTCCGAAGATGACAGAACTACCAGCTTCATTGAATGCATTCAACACATCCTCTAGTAGGTCCATGACATATTGGATAGAGCCAATGCTAAATACAAACAATGTCATGATCAGCTTTGGGTGCCACACAAGTTCCAGGTGGGCCACAAAGTTTGGTTACATTTGCAGAAGGATTGCCTTGCTGGGGCCCACCGCAAGCTTCACCTACTCCAATATGGCCTTTGACCATCAATAAGGCTATAAGAGACAATGATTTTGAGCTTTGCATTCCACCGTTCCTTGACCTGCACCCAATATTCAATGTGAACCAACTCCTGTCATACTTTCCCCCATTCCTAGACATATTAGACATTGCTGAGCAATTGAAACCAACAGAGCTCAACCCAAGTTATATCAAATAGGGCATGACTAATAGGATTATAGACACATAGATCAAGAACACTAGGTAGCAAAGGATCCATCCATATCAAGTTTTCAAAGTAGGCCAATTCCTTCACTAGGGCAAGTGGCTCAATAGGGATCAAGTTTAACAAAAAATTCCTCACCTCATGGAGCCTCTGCACACAATGGGGACCATTGCTTCCTAAGGGGAGAGGATAGATCCAGGCGGATATTGGTGGCCACCCACCTATTCCACTTAGACCTCCAATTGGTTTCATCAGTTTCCTTGATTATAGCGTAATTTACTATCTATAGCAGTTTTTTCGAGTCATGAACTTCTAGAGCTGTTTTGACCCCCTAAACGACATTTGTTTGAGGTCCACAGTAGGCCCATCCCCATATGAAAAGGTCTATTCAAATATTGTAGTACTTAGGTAGATGTTTCTAACAAGGTATCGTACACGCCAAACGAAGATCATATGACCAAGTCATGACCCCAAGAAGTTGACTGTCCAACTAACCCCAACAGGGCCCACAAACTCTTGGCAGTTCCATCTCCTAGGGTTAGGAATTTGGTTTTTTAGGGTTTCCATTTATTGTTAGTTAATAAAAAGGCTCTTGAGCCTCACTTTAGCATAGTTCATAGGCATGTAGCCATCACATCTCTTCTCAGAGATAAATTACCATCGCCTGAGCTAGTTTATTTCCATTATGGTTGTAACAAATTTTCAATACTTTGTTATTAATGAATTGAAGTTTTCTTTTTGCTGTATCTATGCCTTTTTGTTCATATTTGTATTTCATTTCATACCTTCATAAATATGGATCAAATTATGAACAAGAGTCAAAACAATTATTAATTTTATGGAAGAAGTTATGCGGAGGCAACAATAACAACATATTGTAAGTGCGAAAAACACTCTCGAATAAGGATTTTTTTTTTGGTCAAGTAAGAATGGAGATTTCTATTAACCAAAACAAGTACATTACATATTTTACATGGTAAACCAAACTTCCTTGCGTTTACTAAAAAATGGTCCACATGACCTAACTGAAGAGGGGTTGGCTTTAAATATTTAAAATTCGGAACCATCCCCCTATCGGGAGATATGGCTAACACATGTAATACACAAAAACCAGACCCACAACCTATAAGGTCGGATTTCAAAATTATTACATTCTCTACCATATAAAAATGGCAGGTCCACATTCCCGGTACAATGCCCTGACATCCTCCATCCAACTAAATCAACAATCAACAGCTAACGTTGAATCTTAAATTTGCATCCGACCTTCCACTTGCACACTCGACCCTCCACCATTGATTTACCCTTCGTGGGTCCAATGGTCCACTTAGATTTTGGGTGGACAAGTAGCTCAAGGAATACCCACCCGAAAAGTGGTATCCTCTTTTCTCCTTGCTGCTACGTGTCGCTTGAAGAGTGGAATTGGAGGCCTTCCACGCAAAACCGGTTACCACTTAGACCCCTTCCAAAATACCACTTGTGGTACAAGAAACCACTTCCTCGTGAATTAACTTACACGCTCTTCCATCGAGCGATGACTGTCGATCCAACCCATCGGACGCTTCCCGGTCCTTCCCCCCTATGTCGTTGATCTTTTGCTTTTCGATGGATTTACTCTTAAACCCCAGTTTCTTTGTTTTTTGCTGAATCAATGTGTTGCCATTAATCGACACAGTGATCAATGAGACGACAAACCTGCAACACTTCCAGATACGTTCCTCATGCCACTGTATCCTTGGTCTTCCTCCACTGATCTCAACATTTCCCATTGCTCCATATCTTTGGCAGCTTGACAGAGATAGTCCTCTAACAGTTTGCCCGGGGGTAACAACTCCCAGACGTGCTGGGTGTCCCTCTCCTTATTAATCACTCCTTCGTTCGCCAAACGATCTGCTACCATGTTAGCTTTTCTTTTCACATGGAAAAAGCTTACAATTTTTAAAGTTTGTAGGTGGGACTATATACGGTGAAAGACTTGCGAGAGCTTCAAGTGTTTTGACACTTTATCCGATGATGTACCATTGCATATTTTCTTGGCCACTCTAATAATCAATTCTGAATCTGCTTCAATGATGACATTATGTGAATTTGAATCGACCAATATTTCCAAGCATTGCTCTAGGGCCATGAGTTCCGCCATGTTATGAGTGGCCTTCCCCAAGTGGCCATGAAAGATCTTCTTTATTTTCCCCTGTTCATCTCTTATAACACCTCCAAAGTCAGCTAACCCAGGTTTGCCCTTAGATGCTCCATCTATATTGGCCTTTAAGAAACCATATGGAGGAGGCTTCCAAATGTTTATATCTGAGTTTATTTAACTCACACCCTTGATAATTCCATGAGGGCTTATGGACTGGAGACCCAAATGTAGTAGAATACTCACATCGTGGGGCAGAGGAGGGTCCTTAGGAAGTGTCCTCAACAAGCTACTGAACGTATCTTTGAGCTGCCTTAAAATTTGGTCAATTATGTGCTGGGGCTTGTTTGCTTTGTTCTTGAAGATCCGACTATTGTGCTCTTTCTAGACATTCCAAATGAAAAAGCCTGGAACTCGGGTCCAGGATTTATTAATAATTTCATTCCCTGAGAATTTTTTCCTCCAATTCTTCAAAGTGTTGGAGATGCTGAGTTTGTCCCTATCAGTGTGCCTAAAGATTGAGGCCACCCATTCCCACACAATGGAGGTGAAAGGGCAGAGGTTGAGAAGGTGATCCATCATCTCCTCTTGTGAACCACAAGGTAACATTTGGATGGTCCAGTGAAGCCTTTTTTCAGAAGATTCTCCCAAGTTAAGATTTCGCTTTGATGAACTAGCCAAATAAATAACTTTATTTTCATCCAGTGGGGGCTCTGCGAAAGATTCTTCCAAACTTGATGAGGATTTAGATAGTTAAATCTTGTTACTACCTGTTTAGCTTCTTTGAGGTTAACGTTTCCTTCAGTGTTGTTTCCCCATCTTAGTTGGTTAGGCATGGATGAAACCAAAATCCTCCTATGTTCTAGATCCCAGGCAAGAGAGTCTGCCTGGGCCCTCAGAGGACTCTCTTCTTTGTGGCCTAGATCCTTCCAAGTTCTCTATTTTCCATTGTTCCTTTCTTGGTCCTAGAAGTATTTTACCATAAGTAGACCTTTGTTGTCTGTGTCATTCTTGAGAGCTGCTAATTCATCCTTATAAAAATTAGGTTCTTGCTGCCAGTTTTCCTTCCAAAATCATGCTAGGTTCCCAGCTTGAATTTCCCAGAAACTATGTTGCTGAACAATACTTTTATTCTCCCTGGAAAGGTTCCAAATGTGTGAGCCCTTAATGTGCCCTGACATTCTAATGTGATCTTTCGCCTGCCAATTCTCGGCATGTTTTTGTGTCAAAACCTTAGCCCAGGGAGTTGCTGATTCCTTGATCCATCTCCATCAAAGTTTAGCTCTCGAAACCTTGCTGATGGTTTCAGGATCATGAAGCCCCAAGCCACCGTGGCTCTTGGGTTTGCAGATCTTGTCCCAGGCTGCTAAAGCCCATTTCCTTTTCCTTCCTCCTTTGCTCCATAGAAAGTCCCTTTGTATGCTCCTAATCTATTGCTTAACTCCTTTAGGAGTAGGAATAAGGATTTAATAACATGTATGTGACAATGAATAGTTGTGCAGAGAAAGCTATGAATAAATGAAAAAATATGTGTGAAAGTGGATTTCGTTGTGCATTAACAAAGGTGACAATAATGACATATTGTAAATGCAAAATGAAATGTCGACTCCACGCTCCCTTGTGTTGAAAATGTAGCAAGGAATGGCTGTTGAAAATAGCAACAAGAACTGATAAAAATAGAATCTAGAATATTCCAATTTTAATTTGGCCTTGAATTAAAATTGTGAATTAAAATTCAAATTTAGTCTCACCAGCTGCTTCAAAATAATTAATTAATTCATTATGAATTAATTAGTTGGAGAAATTCAAGTTAGAAGTCTTTCTGCAGTCATGCAACAATTACCCCTTAAATTAAGTAGATTGTCTTGTCCCTTAATTAAGGAGATAAGATTGAGTTATATTTGAGTTGTAATTAGTTAGCTCATTTTACTGAGTTAAGTCCACTTAAATTAGTTCCAAACTGTTTGAGGAACTAATTGTGAGTTACCAGTCAGTTGATGCATTCATGCAATCAACGAGTGTACTCCAGATAATTGAAGATTCCCTCATCAGGAACTCATGCATGTCTATTCTGAGAAAGACCCAGTTGAAATAAATGTCAAGGATAATGTACTATCAGTTGCATGTGTTTTCCTATAAGGAAAATCATGCATGCAATCAAGGTAAGGTTCCTTGAGGATTGCGCAGTTCTGACAGTGTGTTAGAGTAGTGTGTGAGATTAGTGTTCCACTGGGTGAAGGAGATCATGCCAGAGGAACTGCACAAGGAAAGAGCTTGGAGGGTAGAGGAGAAGGGTTGTGAGAAGCTTTGGTTGCCTGTGAGCATCCAGGAGGATTGTACTGAGAGCTGGCTAGCTGTGAGAGCTAAGGATTTGTATAATTCTGATGTATTTCCACTTTGTATGATAATACATATAGTGGGGTTTTTAGCTGAGGCTTTCCCCAAAGTATTTTCATGTGTCTTGAATGATTGATTCTTCTTCTTCTAGTTTATGTGTTCATCTCTGATTCAGCTCGATCTTTAAGCTTCCGTAAATTGATAGTAGTCTTTGTCTACGATAATGCTTTATTGCATTATCGTGTTAATCTACAGTCAGATTTTCTACATGATCTTAGAGGTATATTTGTAGAGAAATTGCCGAATTTCTACATGGTATTGGAGCTGGATCTGTAGAAATATTTTCTACATGGTATCAGAGCCTAGTTTAATGGAGCTATGAACAATATACTGAAAAGAGAATTTGAAGTTTGAAGTTCTAGGTTGTAGGTGCAAATCGAATTCATATCATACTTCAATTGAGATGGGACATTATGCGACTAATTTCCCATCAAAGAAGTCCAAGAAGGGATCTTTAGAAGGATCAGAAGGTGAGGCATTAGCCTCTCAGTTTGAAATGAACTTTACCCTCATCATGTGCATGGTATCATCGATGATGGATTGTGTCTGGTATATTGACAGTGGAGACCTCATTCCACTTGACCGGTGATAAAAATTTATTTAGTACATTGGAAGAGAAAGACCTCAAGATGCGCATAGAGATGGGTGACAACAGAAAGTATAGTGTTTCAGGAGTGGGCACAGTTTCTTTTCAGAGGGAGCATGGAGCTCCTTTCAACATGCGGTCCCAGAAGAAGTCTCAAACAATTGTGGAGGAGCCACAATTGGAGAAGTGGGCAGAGGGATCACACGCAGCCATACCTCCAGGTGTGAGGTGGGGCTATGTGAAGTGATAGTTTCAAGAAGGCTGAAATTGGGCAGGGTCCATTGAGAGGTTTTATCTCATGGATCGTACCTTACTACGGGAGCCCAAAGTACATAGTAGTGGGAGGAATCAATGTAATTGATGCAGTCAGAGATAAAAGTAACAGAGGCTAGAGCAGTCAGTTACTGAAGAGCACAGAGAAGGATTGAAAACAATGCAAAAAGGCAGAGTTAGCAGATGCGCAAAGTTTTCAGTTGACAGAGGCAATAACAGTCAGAGACTTTGATGACAGATGCATCACACTGATCCAGGTTGGATGTTTTTTGTTTTTGTTTCTGGAGTTGCTGGAGCAAAAACACCAGAGATAAGTGTTGCATGCATAACATTCCAAAGGTTCAAGATCGGGATCAAGTTGAATTCCTTTCTTGTTGAGAGGGAGTGTTGAAAATAGCAACAAGAAGTGATAAAAATAGAATCTAGAATATTCCAATTTTAATTTGTCCTTGAATTAAAATTCGAATTTAGTCTCACCAGCTGCTTGAAAATAATTAATTAATTCATTATGGATTAATTAGTTGGAGAAATTCAAGTTAGAAGTCTTTCTGCAGTCATGCAACATTTATCCCCCAAATTAAGGAGTTTATCCCTTAATTAAGGAGATAAGATTGAGTTATATTTGAGTTGTAATTAGTTAGCTCAATTTATTGAGTTAAGTCTAGTTAAATTAGTTCTAAATTGTTTGAGGAACTAATTGTGAGTTATCAGTCAGTTGATGCATGCATGCACTCAACCAGTGTACTCCAGATAATTGAAGATTCCCTCATCAGGAACTCATGCATGTCTATCTGAGAAAGACCCAGTTGAGCTAAATGTCAAGGACAATGTACTATCAGTTGCATGTGTTTTCCTATAAAGGAAACTCATGCATGCAGTCAAGGTAAGGTTCCTTGAGGATTGCATAGTTCTGACAGTGTGTTAGAGTAGTGTGTGAGAGCAGTGTTCCACTGGGTGAAGGAGATCATCCCAAAGGAACTGTGCAAGGAAATAGGAGCTTGGAGTGTAGAGGAGAAGGCTTGTGAGAAGCTTTGATTGTCCGTGAGCATCCAGGAGGATTGTACTGAGAGCTGGTTAGCTGTGAGAGCTAAGGCATTGTATAATTCTAATGTATTTCCACCTTGTATGATAATATAGATAGTGGGGTTTTTAGCTAAGGCTTTCCCCAAAGTATTTTCATGTGCCTTAAATGATTGTTTCTTCTTCTTCTGGTTATATGTATTCAGCTCTGATTCAAATCGATCTTTAAGCTTTCGTAAATTGATAGTAGAAGTAGATTATAGTATTTTTCTTTGGTTATATTGCATTATCGTGTTAATCTACAGTTAGATTTTCTACATGATCTTAGAGGTAGATTTATAGAGAATTTGCAGAATTTCTACAATGGCTTCTTTGACTTGTGCCTTAGTCAAAGATGCCAATTTGAATTCAACCTCGTAGATGATTGAGTTAGCTTTCAATTAACATGTGTGACTAGTTGATGGATAAAATTAGCTATCTATTGTAGTTAACTCTAGTGTCTGCCAGTTAATTGATCTCTAGTTCTAGAATAGAGATAGAAATTAGTTTAGTTTACTAGTTGACTTTGTTTTAACTCAAAATATGTTGGAATTATGATGCATGTGTTTTCCTTGATGGAAACTCACTTGCATATCATAACTAGATGAATCTACAGGACAGATCAAAGGTGACAGAATGATGGAACACAGAGATATTAGAGGTGACAAAATGATGGAACAGAATAATGGTCAAAGGTTTGATACAGGGAGATTGTGTTAGTGGTGTCCTTTATAATCAACCTCACTAATGAGTTGTCCTTGATGGCAACCTATTTGATGAATGGACTACTTGATAAAGGTATAAACATGATGTGACAAAATACATGGCAGTTTAGTTTATAGTTGTGAAAAAATGCAAGACAGTTCAAAGGAATCAATTCAAAAGTGATGTATGATGACAACTCACACTGTAACAGGTTTATTCAGAGGTAAGAGAGTAATGGCACAAAAGAACATGATGATGGGACAAAGGATTACAGATCAGAATCAAGCAATTGAAGAAAGAGAATGCTTTAAGTTATTCTAAGTTGTATACGCGGGTTCACCTAGTCCAAGTAGCGTATACAAGCGAGTTCACATAACAAAAAGAGTGTATACGTATGCACACACTTTCACAAGAGGAAAAGCGCGTATGGGATGGAAAATTATGCAAAATTAAGGTTAAAGAATACCAAGGGTCCATACCATGGTATTAGCCCACAATATTGAGCGGAATAACGGTTACTTGATCTCGTATAAGAATACCACATGTTCTAAGTATTGTTTTGGTCCGAGGTAAAGATAAAGGCTAAAAATATATAAGGAGGAGAAGGTCAAAGGGCTAAGGGTGCAACTCATGAATATCTCATGAGGGGTTAGATCAAAAGAAAATATGCAAGTTATGGGTTTCTGATGCTTTGCTTGATGTGAACTAAGTATGCGCGTGAGTGTTTGATGATGGATGATATCTAATGATGGATCAGGATCATAAGACCTGAAATGACTTATCATTATGTAATCTGATAATGGATAGGCTAGATCCGAGTACTAACAAATGCTTTACCCTTTAAATGTTATGATCTGAGTATGTCTGAAGTCTGGAATAAATGTGAAGTTATAAGTTAGTATTTGCATATCTATATGTTGGTTCGCCTTGGTGAAGGCGTGTATACACGCTGGTTTGACACTACCAAGTTGTAGAAGAAAAGATTGTCTTTCAGAGATGACTGATTTATCTTATCAGTGCTTCTATTTTGCTGCTGTTTGTTAATGATGTCTTCTTTAGATCTAAAAGTAAAACTGATTGTATTAAGTCTCATTGAGTAAAAAGGGTGATCTTGCTACTATTTGTTTAGAACTTTGCAGTTTGATAGTAGATATTCAAAATGTCACTAGTTGGTACAACTTTTGGTTCAAAGGTTTTATGATTCAGTATATTTAGAGGTATACGTAGGTTGAGCTATAGAAAGTAACGTATACATGCAGGTTGGATTCATTGAAGTAGCATATACAATCTGACATATGATTTTTAAGGTTGTAGTTGGTTCTGGTTGTTGATGCAGTGTTCTGGGTTCAGATCTGTGTTCTGGTTACAGTGATTTGACTGTTCCAGTTGATTGGTTGAATTTTTATTATGTATCGGTTGATTGGGTTTTTAGTGATTGTTTGATTCAGTTGTGTCAGAAGTTTCAATGATTGGATGATTTAGAAAGTGATGATTGGGTTTTAGTTATATCAGAGATTGATGATTGGGTTTCAGTGATGCAGATGTATTTGATAGTTGTACTGTAGTGGTGATTGATTTTGAGCTTCAATGTTACTATTGGGTCTAGTATGAAAATTTAATGAAATGTGGCCTTCTTATTGTGTTGTTGTGTACCAGGAGTATCCAGTCTGAAAATTTATGAAACGTGGTCCTTGGAGGATACTGAGGGTTTGAGCCTTCAGGGAGGAAGTCAAAGCTTCGTGCCAGTAGTGGCTGGTGATTAGATCAGGAGGTTGTAGCTGCCTTCCAGTAGAAGCTGGAGAATGAAAGAAGGTTGTATCCTTTTGCAGGTGGGTTCCCACTTACTGGTATGAGTCTGTACCAGTACAAGATTGTAAACAACTTATTCTTTATATTAAAATGAATACAGAAACAACAACAACAGGTGGTTTTTCTCCTGCATTGGGTTTCCACCTTAAATCTTGGTGTTCATGCGTGTTGCTCATGTGTGATGGTTTATTCTATTATTGTTGCATCTGGTTACTGTTTATCTAATGGTTAATAAAGTACTAATGCATTGGCTGGAGATAAACATATGATGGATTAATTGAATTTTAAGTTCTTTGGATATACGCTAGTTTCCTTAAGAACAATCACGTGCACACACAGGTTCGATTCAGTAAAGTTGTGTATAGAAATTTGAATATGAAATGTAAAAAGTTATTGATCTATAAATACTAATTCAACCCCCCCCCCCCAGTATTATTTCCAACAACATACTCTTAGTTAACTAGTTGCAGCTGTTAAAATTAGCCCTAGAAGGTCATGCAATTCTAATTACCTATTGAGATTGAATGAAGGCACAAATTGTACAAGAAAAGAAGAGAAATTCCTAATTTTTAGGGACATAATTGAGCTAGGAAACATGAGGCTCGTAGCAGGCCTTATTTGCCTAAGTGTCTGACAATTCTTGTGTATAGTTTATCAGTATTACAGGGAGGTTCTGGATTGAAGCAAATTCTATGTAATAGATCAGATTGGTTAATTGATTTAATACAAGCAAGAAATGTTTTTTCCCAGTTCAGTTCCCTAGATAAGTTTTGTGTTCTATGTGTGATTGTGTTTCTATTTATTGCGTTCTTTTCACAATTGTATTGGTGGAGAAATCTTGAGCCTTTCTTTTATCAGTTTGATATCATTAGAAGTTGAAAGTTTTCAAGGATAATCTACATGGTATCATAGTTATGAACAAGAAAGAAACCAAGTTCCTTGATCAGAATCAAAGCACATTGAAGAGGAGATTGGTTAGTGCACAAATTCTACAAGTGCAGGAATCTTTGACTAGATCTCGTAAATTCCCAGTCAAGTCTGTCGCTTGATCTCATAAATCAACCTTCATTCCATCCACCTGTTAGTAACCAGTAGTCTACTTAGGTGAATGAAATGAAGCTTGGGGGAATGTACCTCAAATTGTGTCATTATGTTGGGGGCATGCAAACCAATCTCAAGCATAGTTTTTCTTTGTTTCAAGCTTGTGTAAAAATGAAACCATTCCCATTTTACCTCTTATGATTTCCATTTTATTAGCCTGTTTTTGCTAGATGAGCCTTGGTTTTTTCATTCCATTGTCACGATCTCTATAACTGATCATACACTTTCGCTTGGCTGTTTTATCCTTGTTTGAGGAACATTTGTGATGAGTGGTCTTATTAGACAACCTCTTGACCTTTACATGTTTTGATCAGTTCCATCATGATTGAAACCAGTTGCTATCCTTTTATACCACTGGTTCCTCTAGGAGGAGTCCTCTTTTAGCTCTTTTCAAACTCTCAAAATATGAAAAGATTGTTGAGAACTTGTATTTTCGAACTCGTAAAAGTAAATGAAAATATATCAACTCAGTATAAGTTTAACCCTTTTCCAAACTGAGATAGACTAATTACGAAAAAGGAATACCTTAGTTACACATGACTAAGAGGTTCTCTTGAATATTGTTTTCCACCTTTTCGGATTTGAGAGACTATATACGAAAAGGGACATTTGGAGTATCCTTTTTACCTCTTTGTCAAACTCTCTAAACATGAAAAAGATGTAGAGTTACCCCTTTTTCGGACTCGTAAAGCTGAAACGACAAAGGAAAATTCACCATGACGAGATCGAGTTACTCCTTCCTAGGGCTCGTTAAAAATACTAGGATGGATTCATTGGAAGGATGAAATTATACGACAAGCATATGGTATCCTCTTCAAGCTTGAGATTAAAAGTAAAGAGGTGATCGTTAGAAATAGTGGGGAAAAATGGAAGGAAACATATATCGTGTATTTTATAGAAAGGCAACATGTCACTCTTTAACATGACACTTATCTGTATCTCGTGTCAGGTTTTGGTTATCCTCACTTCGTCACTTGTCTTACTGGGTTTTGGGAATCTATTTTCCTCTCATCTAATTACATGCTACTGTCACCATGACCTATGATCATATTTTGAGTCAAATGCTGCCAAATTTTAGAGTTGTGTCAGCAATATGTTCGAGAGAAGTCCCATCTACAATTGAAACAACTTATACCATGTTTGAAGTTTTTGCAACAATCCTAAATCGATCTTGCAAAATATGCAAAATCTTATGTTTCGTGTCAATGATGTGGGAAACATTATGGCCCTCCTTCGATGGATCTCTTCCTGTTGACTCCAAGTCATTATCCAGGAAGATGATCAAGAAACTCCCTTTCAATACGTTGGAGCTTGCATGCCTCAATGGAAGGTTCTTTGCATTCGACAATAGGTTCACATAACTAGCCTTTGATTGAATGATTATGCGAGTGATCGACTTCAGCTTCATTGTTCACACTTGTATATTGTGGTGTTGTACCTTAAGAGCCATTGTCATCATTGGTGGTTTCTCATGTTTCTGTTAACGGTTTAACATCATTGACCGTAATAAGGTGCGCTAGTAGAAAATGATGAAATTAGTGACTAAAAAAGTTAGTCATCGCAATTATTTCAAGTGAATTACTACTAATTTTGAGCAATTTTAAGTGGCCAAACTAAAAATGACTAATTTAGTTTAGGGATAAAATATATGACTAGGTAATAAGTGACCAAACTAAAAGTGACTAACTAAAATGACTAATTTAGTCCCGGACTAAAATATATGACTAGATAATAAGTGAAAAAATTAATAATGATTAACATAAACAACACATATTCAAACCTTTAAGAGCCTCCATGCGTGTGTGTGAGGGAAGGTGTTTGATATCTTATAGCTAGTTTCCCTTCATCACCAAATAGGCTTAGGCTATGAGTGGATTGCTCAAGCAACCCTCATAATTTGTTCCTTTGAATTTTTGGTAAATCTCAAGTTAAAGTCCAACTAGTGCTAATAGATGGTCTCAAAGGTGTTTGCTAGGGTTTTTAAACAAGATCACTAGATCCCAATGCAACAGAGGTGCCTTGGATTTGTTGAAAAGTAAAATACCCCACGTGGCCCCAAATGCGTGATTGATACATGTTATGTACAAGCCTAAGACCCATTCTTACTATGTAAAACACACTAATGACACTAAATATCCCCCATAGAGCCCTAAGATGCCCTATAGAGGTCATGTGTGCTTTTTTGAGAACTACTTCTCAAAGTTTAATAATCAAAGATTCAAATAAGGACTAAGCTACTTATGTTCCTATTTTGACCAAGCCTACACTTGTAAGCATCATATATGATTTGAAGGCCACCTAATTTCATTAAGATCCAATGATGAGGCTCTAAGACCTAATCGTGGTGTGCAAAACCTTTGAATGGTTAACAAATCCCTTCTAGACACCAAATAATATCCCTTAGAGAATATAATTAATGTGGTTGTTTGAAGCCCTTTTAATTATGGCCACTCATTATTTAAGACTAATTAAGTCCCTTTTCTTTAGTTTCCCTCGTTGGCCATAGTAAAGGCAATGAGACCCATTCTTATTATGCAAAACATACTAAATGACTATATTCCCAGCTAGAGGTCATGTTCATTGCAATTGAGCATGAGAAAGATTAATTTAGGAACTGAGACCCTTTTTTTCCTATCCTAACCTTAACATAGACACTAACTCGCATATGTGGTGAGAAATACTTCTTATAAAAGATCCATTAAAGAATATCTATGCGATTTTAAGTTCTAGCTCATAGCCATTGCGACTAAAAATCTTCTTGTAAGGCCTAATGCCCTTGTTTACCTCCCCTACCCGTGGTACATTCCTTGATTCCTGTGCATGGTGTGAAAAAATTCCTAATGGAATCGATATCACATAGATCCCTAAATTAATTAGAGAAGATCTATGTGGTTGTTCAATGCCAAATTCATGGCCCTTGAGCATAAGAAGCTTCATTTTAGAAGTAAACACATTTTTCTCCTTTCTTCATACAAATTATTATTATGTAAATAATAGTAATGGTGCCCATATTCCTAGTCTAAGGCCCTTTTTATGTCCATTGGTAAAGGCTTTGAGAGTTATTCCTAGTGTTCAAAATGTGGTAATGTTGTACAAATATTAGTAAAGATAAATGCCCCAAAAGAAATTCCTCAATTGGTCATAACCTCTCATAATGCTAAATTTGGGCAATAGGCGTCATTTTGATAGGTGGAAGCTTAGTTCAAAAAAGTATTTATTGTCAAACTTTTAGAAGCAGGCATGTTATCATACCTTTCTGAGTTTATGTTGAAACAAGAAGAAATCTTGACATGATTTTAATGTTGAGTCATTTAATTTGTCTCAATACATAAGTTGTGATGACATAAACAACTAGAGATTGAAGAAGGTTATACTCTTCGACACATATAAATGGAGTATTCTTTAAGTGCGATTTTTTTGAGTTTTCGATAGATTTCTCACTGGAATCCGACGAAAATTTTTGTGGCCAAATCTTGATTTGTGTTGTTTAAATTGGGTTTTTGACTGCATATATAGATTCAACGCCCTCAAAAACCCCTTGGCACATTGACTGTAAAAATTCACCTGTCAAACTTGTGATTTCAATAAATCCCTTTCGGATTTTAGACAAATTAGATCGGAAAATAAACCAGAAAACTTCCAAAAAATTGCACTTAAAAACTACTCACATATAAATATCGTTACATAGAACCACTAATTATATTTGTTGAAACTTAAGCTTTACATATTAAATGGTTTATATGCAATTTAATATCTTGTTTATTTTTATTGAATCCTTAATTTAATAACTGTTATAATTTTTTGTTTTAAATATTTTTATTGACATTTTAAATTTTAAAATTTTATTTTAGATAGTGTACATGTAATAATTTTATAAAAAATATATCCTATGTTTATTGTTTTTTTTCCTCATATACCCACTATTATTAATTATTAATGTAATTGTTATTATTTAGAATATATTTATATTTATTTTATTGTTTGACGCAGGAGGTTGACGAAATAAGGTCGTAGTCTAAAAATAGACTAATGGTTGATTTTATAACCAATTAGCTACGTTTGATTGAATTATTTACGTGACCTTTTTCCCTTGAAGGTCCTGCTTTTCTCACTAAACATCATCGGACCCACTTTAACTTTACCTTTTAACAAGCGCTTCACTCTGCACCCTTGATCTTCTCTCTCCATATCTAACGGTTATCGCTTTTCCCGATTGCCAACTGGCCTGTTGATTTTCCACCATCGATCTACTCCGTCTGATCCAACGGTCATTGCGCGATCTCGCGTGGACTCTAGCACGGTCGTTATCACTTCGAAGGTACACGAGAAAAGCTATTTTCTCTCTCTTCCGTTTGCTACGTGTCGAGCACTGAGGCTAATCACGCGGACTTGGAATATTACCACTTACCACATTTTGAGCACGTGATATACTGCTTCCCGCTCATCAAATACAACCCACGTGCTTTAAATCAAAACTTTAATAAAGCGCTTAAGGAAGGTTTAGCACTTAATCCCAATATTAACCTTTAACGCTAAATGACTGTGATTAACGATAAAACACATAAACACCGAGATTTATATTCAAATGTTAAAACAGAGGAAATACTTGTTTAGGGTCTAGAACATTGACGTGCAAACACAAATGAACTTTTGCACCAGAATTAACACACAACTGCACACTTAATCAATTTATTCAATAAAATAAGAATTGCAGGGTCTTGGCCATCTCTGCTCAATTAAAGTAGTTTTATTTGACCTCTGTCACAACCTCAAACTCTATTTATCACTCAAACTCTTGCTTACTCACTCAAATCCCTATCATCTCAGCTAATCCTTCTCCATTACATTCTTTTCTCTTATATGATTCAAATCCTATTCTAACTGCATTAACAACCTGATCTCTATTTTAATCAATCTAACAATTAAATCTTTATTGTTAAGCTCTGTTACACACCTATGCTAACAACTTGTCCCTTAGTCTAAAATAATACAATTTTCTAATTATTACAATAATGAAGTAAAGATCATTTTCGAGAGATCCAACCCTCTCTACTAAAATTGACTTTTGACCACTCAAGTCAATGGAATTCAACTCATTTAGCCACAACATGTGAACAAACAATCACATTGCTGGCTAAGTTCGGATGCTTCTACATCAGACTCCCGGGGAAGAAAAGAATCATCCCTCAGACTTTCAGGCTTTACTCCATACTTCTGCAACTTTGCTGTTGTCAACAAACTAGCATCCTACACTGAATGTCCTTTCCATTTGACTAGATACTAAAAATAAACCTGTCCTCTAGTTCTTTTGGATACTGTTTTCTGCAAAACAGCTTCCACCTCTTTCTTGACAGTCTTTGGCATTTGTTCTTCCTAGTTCAAAGTTTAAAATTCATCTTCTGTAGCTCTGTCTCTGTCTATTTGTATGGATACAAATTTGCAACATTGAAGATAGGTGATATTCCAATTCCTTATGGCAATTCAATTTCATAAGCACCAGTTGAAAATTTTCTTACAATTCTACATGGCCCTACCTTTTTCATTTTTAGTTTGTTGTAAGTCCTAGTAGGAAATCTTTGTTTTCTCAAGTATACCATCACTAAATCCCCCACTTCGAATTCTTTTTCTCTTCACTTCATATCAGCTCTCTGTTTGTATTTTCCATTGCTTTCCTGCAATCTGCGTTTGACATCTTCTTGCAGTCTCTGCATCTGATCTTCAAACTCTTCAGGTTTTTCACTTCTTGTCTCCTGTTTACCCAAATTTCTGAGCTCATACACACCTCTTGGATTCATTCCAAAAACAATCTGAAATGGTCTCATTCCAGTACTTTGATTTGGAGTGTCATTAGAAGCAAACTCTACCTGAGCAAGTGCTAAATCCCACTGCTTAGGATTTTGATACACTAAACTTATCAATAAGTTTGCCAAGATTTTGTTTACCACTTCGGTCTGTCCATCTATTTGGGGTGGTATGCTGAATTGAAACTAAGGTTAGCACCTAGTTTCTTCTAAAGAGTTCTCCAGAAATGCCCAACAAACTTTGTATCCCTATCAGACACAATACTTACAGGCATTCCATGTAACCTTACAGCTTTTGAAAAAAATAGATTAGCAATATGTATTGCATCACTAGTCTTCTTACATGCAATGAAATGTGCCATCTTGGAAAATCTATCTACCACAACATAAATGGAATCATTCCTCCTTTGAGTTCTAGGTAACCCCAAAACAAAATCCATATTAACTGCATCCCATGGTCGGTCTGGTATTGGCAATGGTTGGTACAATCCTGTATTTTGGCTTCTCCCTTTAGCATGATGACATATCCAACACTTTAAAAAAAATATCTTAACATTAATTTGCATCTTTGTCCAATAGTAAAAAGCATTTAACTGAGCAAAGGTATTGTCTTGTCCAAAGTTCTCCTTAATTATGTTTTCCTCCATCCTGTGACTGATGGGGAATATAAGCATCCTGTATATGCGCTTCCCTGTGGCAACCGACTGTGAATGACCGGTGGGGGAGGGCTATTGGCTATTGGCAATAACTTGAAAGCCTTGTGCATTGATGGAAAACATCTTTCGATATGGGTGGTCCACCGGACGAATGAAAGCCCTCCAACTCTAACTCTTACTAGAAATAGAAAACTCTACCTAGAACTCGACGAAGGAAATCGAACCTCTCGAACCTATACCCTCGACCCTCGACCTCTCCACCTAACAAAGCTGATCATTTCCAGGGGGTCATTGCAAGCTGGTCAGCTGAGATACAATCATTGACAGGAGGTCGATAGCCAGAGTCTAATTGCCAGAAGGTGGTCATTGTCCGATCATAGTATAGTTTATCGATCATAGCCAGAGGGCAGTGCCGAGAGAATAAGGAAGCCCCCATCAAGGGCTGAAAGGAAGGACAAGGCCCCCCCATCAATAGTCAAGATAGAAGGGCCCTATCAATCCACCGAATAGAAGATTGATTATGTTACCATGGCTCACACAATTTGTTACCTTTAAACAATAAACCTCGTTGGATAAGATAATCTAACCATTGACTTCTGTTATGAACTATTGGACTTTGTACAACTGTATAAATATATTTGAAATCTGCATCATCTTTATACATATCAACCATTTCTTTAAATCCTACAACACCAACTCTTAATTCTTGCACAATGAAATTTACCTTGCTCAAAGCATCAACAACCATGTTCAACTTACCACTGGCATGTTTGATCACAAAAGTAAAGCTCTATAGAAACTCTACCCACTTGGCATGTTTCTAGTTCAATTTTGGCTGGTTGTTTATGAACTGTAATGCATAATTGTTAGAATACAATATAAACTCCTTTGGTAGCAAATAATGTCTCCATTTTTTCAAGGCTTGCATAATAGCATAAAATTATTTATCATAAGAAGAATACTTCTTCTTAGCTTCATTTAGTTTCTCACTAAAGTATGCTATTGGTCTCTGATCCTGACTCAAAACTACTCCAATTGCAATTCCACTAGCATCTCTTTCAACTTGAAATACTTTTTCAAAATCAGGTAAAGCTAAAACTGGTTTATCTGTGATTTTCTTCTTCAGAAACTTAAAATTTCTGTCTACTGCTTCTGTCCACTTGAATGGCTGATTAGCCTCCTTGATTGTTTCAAGAATTGGTGCACAAATTTGACTAAAACCTCTGATAAATTTCCTATAAAAACTTTCCAGATCATGGAAGCTTCTTACCTCAAATATGTTCCTTGGAATAGGCCAGTTACAAATCGCTTGGACTTTCTCTGGATCCATTTTCAAACCTTCTTTAGAAACTAAAAATCCCAAGTAAATTAATTCTTCTTTCATGAAACTACATTTCTTCAGATTTATCAATAGTTTCTCTTTTTGCAGAGTTCTTAAAACCAACTTAAGATGCTCTAGATGTTCTTCTTTGCTTCTACTAAAAACTAGAATATCATCAAGATAAACAATAACAAAATTGCCTGCATATTCCTTCAAGAATTCATTCATCAATCTCATGAATGTACTAGGTGCATTAGTGAGTCCAAAAGGGATCACTAACCACTCATACAAACCACTGTTTGTTTTAAATGCAGTCTTCCATTCATCTCCTTCTCTAATTCTTATTTGATGATATCCACTCTTCAGATCTATATTAGTAAAATAATTTGACCCACTCAAACGATCCATCAAATCATTCATGTGTGGTAAAGCAAATCTATACCTGATAGTGATCTTGTTTATGGCTCTGGAATTAGTACACATACGCTATTCACCTCCTTTCTTTGGACTGAGTACTGTTGGTACAACACATGGACTAAGAATTTCTTTGAGTAGTCCCTTATCCTTCAGTTCTTGCACTTGTCTTCTAACTTTTGCATTCTCTTGAGGAGTTAAACTGTATACTGCTTTGTTTGGAAAACTTGCTTTTGGTATTAGGTTAATATGATGAATAATACTCTTGATTGGTGGCAATGCATTTGGCAACTCATCCACAATAATTCAACAAAATCATTCAACAGAGTTTTGATTTCTTCAGGTAAATCACCTAAGTTTGTGGAAGTAAAAATTACCTTAGGTCTCCCTATGACAACAAAATGCATTTCTTCACCTATTGCAACCTCTTGCAACAAATCCTTTTCACTCATCAGCATAACATTGTTTCCAGCTGTTCCTTTGCCAACTTCATCCTTCAATGGCAGCATATGTTTATTTCCATCCTTCTCCAAAGTATAAGTATTTTTCCTCGCATCATGAATAACTTTCCTATCAAACTTCCAAGGTCTTCCCAGCAATACATGGCATACATCCATTGGCATTACATCACACGATATCACATCTTTATAAGTACCAATCTGTATCTCTACCTTGCATTGTCCTGTCACAATAATTTGATGTCCTTTTTGCAACCATGACATTTTGTAAGGAGTAGGGTGTACTGTCTTCACTAATCCTAGCCTGCCCACCATTTCTATAGAAACAAGGTTATCAGTGCTTCCAATTTCAATTATCAGTTTACAACATTTGCCTTTGGATTTGCATGTAGTTCTGAATAAACTCTTTCTCTCAACTGGTTCTCCCGTCTCTTTCTCTGCCTTAAGCAATACCCTTTTCAACAATAGGGATTCTCTTACTTCAGGGGATTCTTCCTTGTCTGTAATTTGAGGTTTTACTTCCTTTGCCTCAGCTACATTAACATTCCTATGACTTGTTGCTTTATTATGAGGATAGTACCATGATCCATGTCCCCATTCTCCACATGTATAACATCGAATATCTCTTCCTCGGCCTCTTCCTCTGGGTGCGAATCTCCCTCTATTAAAGTCTCCCCTCTGTGGTGGTCTACTACTTGAACTTCCTGCTTCATTCTGATGTTGCTGAAACCTTTAGTTCCTCTACCTCTTACTAAACTTTTCCCTCTATTGCTCTGATTTTGTTTCCTCAACATCTTCTCTTCTGCCTTCAAACCTGCTTGATAAGCATCTTCAATTGTCTTCAAACTCAGCAAGATGATCTCTTCCTGTATGTCATATCTCAAGCCATTGATGTATCTGGCTACCTTATCCATGTCATCCTATGCATGTCCTGCTCTAATACTCAACCTATAAAAGTCTTATGTATATTCTTTGACAAACATTCCTTTTTGCCTTAAATTTTGTAACTATTTGAAAATATTTAACTGATAATCATTTGGCATAAACTTATCTTTCATTTTAATCACCATTTTATCCCATTTCTTGATCTTGGACTTTCTTTTTCTTATTTTGGATGTTTGTAGTTCATCCCACCAAATCGCTGCATGACCCTTCAATATGGTAACTGAAAATTTCACCTTCTTTTTATCATCAACCTCCGCATAGTCAAAATATTTGTCCAATGAACTGATCCAATCCATCAACTCTTCTACATTGAGACTCCTTTCATACACAAGAATTTCCACCTTTGGTTTTCCAACTACTTTAGCCAACATCTTGATAACTTTGGTAGTTTCATTTTCCTCCTCTTCTTCTTCCTTAGAAGATTCTTTTGCAGCACTGGAAAATCCTTCATCGGGTGCTCTCCTCTGAGTAGTCTCCAATGTGTCCATCCTTGTACGCAGACTATGGATCTCCTCCAGCAGAACTGCATTTGCTTCAGGTCTTCCTCTACCTATGCTAGCTCCTCTCCTCGGTGGCATGTTTACTGCAGCCAAACTCAATCACTATGCTCTGATACCAAAATGATGCAGGAGGTTGACGAAATAAGATGGTAGTCTAAAAATAGACTAATGGTTGAGTTTATAACTAATCAGCTACGTTTGATAAGATTCTTTACGTGATCTTTTTCCCTTGAAGGTCCCGCTTTTCTCACTAAACACCATCATACCCACTTTAACTTTACCTTTTAATGAGTGCTTCACTCTACACCGTTGATATTCTCTCTCCAGATCTAATGACTATCGCTTTCCCTGATCACCAACCGGCCCGTTGATTTTCCACCATCGATCTACTCTGTCTGATCCAACGATCATCGCGCGATCTCATGTGGACTCTAGCACGGTCGTTATCACTTTGGAGGTATGCGAGAAAAGTTGTTTTCTCTCTCCTCCATCTCCTACGTGTTGATCACTGAGGTTAATCGCGTGGACTTGGAATATTACCACTTACCACCTTTTGAGCTTGCAATATATTGCTTCCCACTCATCAAATACAACCCACATGCTTTAAATCAAAACTTTAATAAAGCACTTAAGGAAGGTTTAACACTTAATCCCAATATTAACCTTTAACGCTAAATGATCGCGATTAACGATAAAACACATAAACACTGAGATTTATAATTAAAATGTGAAAACAGTGGAAATACCCATTTAGGGTCAAGAACACCGATGCACAAACACAAATGAACTTCTGCACTAGAATTAACACATAGCTGCACACTTAATCAATTTATTCAATAAAATAGGAATTACAAGGTCTTGGCCGGCTCAATTACAACAGTTTTATTTGACCTTTGTCACAACCTCAAAACCTATCTATCACTCAAACTCTCGCTTACTCACTCAAATCCCTATCATCTTAGCTAATCCTTCTCCATTACATTATTTTCTCTTTTATGAGTCAAATCCTATTCTAACTACATTAACAACTCAATCTCTATTTTAATCAATCTAACAATTAAATCTCTACTCTTGAACTCCGTTACACACCTATGTTAACAACTTATCCCTTAGTCTAAAATAATACAATTTTCTAATTATTACAATAATGAAGTAAATATAATTTTCAAGAGATCCAACCCTCTTTACTAAAATTGACTTTTGACCATTTAGGTCAATGAAATTCAACTCATTTAGCCACAAGATGTGAACAAACAATCACATTGCTAGTTAAGTCCAGATGCTCTTGCATCTTTGTTATTATTAAAAATGTATTTGTATTTGTATTTCATTTTATTTGTTAGTTTATGCGGGTGGTATCACATTGACCTACAAGTTCTCTGCAACCCTACATGCTCTGCATCCATGGGCAATGTTTATCTGCTCCTTGCTGCATGGGAAACCTAGAGGACAATGATTGATTTCACTATTCCTACAATTAGATAGATCATTAATGAGATGATCCGCAGAAGCCCAACATGCTTGTATGTGATTTTCTATTTATGTATGCTCTACAACCTTACTAATTTACATTTTTTTCCTCTATAACATAGCACCATAATTAATTCTTCGTAGAATTTTGAATCTATTGATTTTGGGTTTTAATGGAAGCACAACTACAAAGGTTTTTGGAGTTAGAAGCAATAGTTCCTGTGTGATATTTGATGGCATTGTGATTATGATGGTGGGAGTGGTATTTCCAGTGGGATACATGATGTTTAGAAACAAACACATCCCCACCTCATTTGTTTACTCCACAAATACGTAGGTGCGCCCATGCCTCATTTCTTCTAATTTTCATGAATACAAATGAATTATTTGTTAAAGCTTTGAAACCTTAAAGAGGCTATGGAAAACCTATTTTAAATGTGTCCATTTTTTCCATATCCAGTACATCCAATGCATAAATTATATGGTGAATATCAAAGCCTCATTAAAATTGGTTTGTGTTAGTGTTCATATTCAATTCACTTAATGGATAGTTGAATTATCCCATATAAAACCAAGCTTTAGGTGGCCTTGTGCAAGCATGTATGTTCAACTCACCCAAGTCATGGTATATTTGGTGCATATGAAACCTTAGTTTTAGCGGGTCACGGGTCTTTGTTCATGTTAACATTAAATTCATCTAATACATCACCATCTAGATGGTGCATTTCAAACTCTGATTTAAATGGGTCTTTGCTAGTGTCCATATTCAGTGCACCCAATGCACCATTATATAGATCTCACACAAAACCAATGTGTTGAGGGAGTGAGCACCTCGATTCTCTTGATGTAATAATAAATTTGGACAAAAGCACAACATTCGAATATTGAGATGACGTATTAATTCAATAAAATAAATTTTCCCACAAGAAATTGATTGAAATTGATCTAGGGAATTTGGGGGAAGAGACATTGTAATTCACAAGAGCACCGAGCTTGAGAAATTGGAACAACATTTGTTTTTCCAACCCAAGAAACAAAGATGGACCAACTGAAATGAATGTGAAACTCAATGCATCATCTGGATGCCTCATATTCAACCCAGGTTTAAATGGCCATGTAATAGTGTCCATTGTCAAATTTCCCAATGATTAATCTAGATGGTTCATATCAAATTTGGGTTTAAATGGACCTATGTTAGTGTCCCTGTTCAATTAATCCATTGCATCATCTAGGTGGTGCATATCAAACCTGGGTTTAAATGAATTTGTACTAGTTTCCATATTCAATGCACCATTACACAGATCTGATACACGTTGGGGGATCCCTGATGAATTTTGTAGAGTAGCTTGCTTCCCTTAGCATAATAATAAAATTGGGAAATATATGCCACTTGGATATAAATGGCACATTAATCCAGTAAAAGAAACTATGCCCACAAGAAATCAATAAGGGGCATTCAGGAGGGGAGTCATTGGAAACCTCAAGGAAAAGAAATTGTTATTGTAGTTGTTATTTTTAGAGGAAAATCTTGGGAAAGGCAACATTGGAACAACACTTGTTTATCCAATCCAAAAAACAAAGTTGGACTAATTGAAATTTAAATGAATACGAGATACAAATAATCAAAACGGGATTTTCTTTTCAAGGAATTGTACACACTTGCAGACACATTTCTAATACCACTCGCCACATATAGAATTAGTTTTTTGTCATAGGAAGAAAGATCATAATTAATATTTATGAAAAATTACATAAGCCTCGACTATACCCAAAAGAAGTGTAACTCCTTAAAGTGGATGATCAATTCACTTATAGGTTCTTATGGGGATCAAAGTTCACAAAACTTGGGCTTTAAATCTCATGTTTAGCACAATTAGAATATATGTTTCAAATATTAATGAATCAACAATATTACTATTATTTTATGGGGTGAATCCGTGATTAATCACTTACGAGGTCAGCTAGGATGATGATTTATGAGGTATAATTCCTTGTAGGTTATATATTGATGACTGGGTATGAATAAAATTGTAGTGGACATTGATTTCCATCTCATCTCAATGCTATCTAAATGGGTCTAGTGATTGAACTTATCGAGGTGAAAAACCAAAATCAGATTACAACTGATAAAAAAATGGAAACAAAAACAAGTTGACCAAAAAATGCATAAATTTTCAAATTTTGATATATATATATGGGGCTTTAGTTCACAATTATTGTTCTTCCACTCGAGGGTTGACTATGATAGTTATATCCATGATTTTGCAACTAATTATATTTCATCTCCAGTTGAGCAATTAATGCATACCAGTGGAAAATTTCAATAAGGTGAACTCATTTTACAAAACAGAGAAGTCCCATTCATGGTTTTGGGTCTCCCAAACATATTTTTCATCTTTGTATAACAAGCAAGGGAATTTATCCTCTATAAATAGCAATTATTTCCACTTTGTAGAGCTTTATTGCCCCTTTTGGAATATCTAAAAATAAATCAATCTCTTCCTCACATTGATGGTTTGTGGTTGTTTATTGTATTTAGACAAGTTTGTCTCATCTTTAGTTGCAGAGTGTAGTATTCTTCGATCTTGGCCTCTCCATCTAGAATCAATACTTCACGCTCATCTAGCATTGGAGGTTTGAAAATTCTAGTTAACTGGGGATTACTGTGGTCTACTATGTTAACCAAAGTTGTATAAAAATCATTGAGAATCCAAATCCATGACCGCTCCAAGCACATTGACACTAAGTAACATTTTCTCAAGGATAGGGTTCAGAAAGGGATAGTTTCTCTAGAGTATATTTAAAGATATCAACAAATTGTAGATATATTGATGAAGTCCCTAGCAAATAAGAATTTCAAGATGTTCAGAGAGAGACTTGGATTTCTAAAAAACACTTTCATTAGTAAGAGGGAGTGTTAGAATGTATCTTGGATAGTCTTCTACAATGCATGTGGCAATACCAGGCACACCTGTGAACATATCTGGGTGCTTTTGTTACAACGACTCAAACTAGATAATGAAAGTGCACTTCTTCTCATCTAGATTCAACAATATGGTGCATTAAATTATGTAGGAGTGTTTGTTGTTCTATTTCCAGCCAAAAATCTATCCTCAACTATTGTGCATGTTATTCTTAGTAGTTTACATGAGCTAGTTTTGTTTTGTTATAACACTTTTCTAATTCTGACTTAATTCTAAGTTTAGCTAGGTAAGACATTCTCTTAAGCCAGACAAATACATTAACTATATTTTGCTATCTATATTTGGCTTCCTAGAATTGCAGTTCTCGAATATGAGTGCTCGTTAATTTGTGGAGATTTTTTTTTTTTTGTAAGCTATGGTGAGATATTTTCTATTATATACAGTAACAAAATATACAATCGCTGGTGACCTCATCCCGCCCCGAGGGGAAACCGGGTCTATTGGTCACCCAGAGTCTGAGTTTAACAACTTGTCATTATAGCTGGTGCTTCAAAATGCATAAGATCCTAGCAACACATTATTCACATACTATATCTATATGCCTATCCACATACTATATCTATATGCCTATCCGCTGTTCCAGATCAAAAACCATGTTTACAAAAGTTGATTCTCTTAAGCCTGAATGAAAATTCAGGAGAGGACAGAGCTACACAGTTAATCCACCATAAAAACATGTTTGATTTCCTCCCTGTGCTGCTCACTGGTTATCTTCTTCAGCATGCCGCGGATTTCCTCCATTTTGCTATCCTGTTTCCGGATCATGAACTACAGATTGTTCATCTCCCTTTTCAAATTCAATGGGCCTTGAACCATCTCCATCATCTCTTCAGCAACCTGCTCCATGGCTTTCGCTAGCAGATGTTTCACTACCCAGTAGATATGCAATGCACGTTTATACATCGAGAGGTGCCCTCTTGTATTCCCAGGGTCCGGGAGGAGTGTACTCCATTCCTCCATTTCTGGATCTGAAATCTCCTCCAGGGCTTTATCCTCCAGCGCATCGATGATCTTCCTGATATCCTCATTGGTTTCTGTGTTATAAGCTCTCTCTGCTTCCTGAGCGCTCTGTTCAGTGGACCGCGTCCTCTTTTCTGCTGGTTTGGCACCAGAGGCTCAGATTCCCAGCGTTCTGCTTGACTTGGTCTCCCACGCCCCCTGCGCCTTCTACCCTTCCCTCTTCTGGCCGGCCGACACCTATTGCTTCCCCTGCTACTTTGCCCCACCTCGAAATTCACCTTCTCCATGTGCTCCTCCTTCCCGGTCTCCATTTCCCCTTCCCTGCGGGTTCCTTCTTCTTCCTTCAATCGCTCCTGCTCCTTCCGCATGATCCTCTCCTCTCCCTCCCTGCACTGCCTTTCCTTCCTACCTCCCTCTGCCATACCTACTTGCCTTCTTATAAGACGATGCCTAAGGTTTCTTTTCCAACCTGTTTCACTCTGTGCCACCTTTCCTGCCTTCTCCTTATCTGTCTTGCTGCCTTCTCTTGCTTTTATAGAAATGTCGCCACCTACCCATTGCTTCATTACCTGATTACCGTCGTTCGTAACCCCTGTCCTTTCCATGATCCTCCCAGTTCCTTGTCTCGGTATTTGCTCTCCTCTGCATGCTGTCGCCCTCGATCTTAGCATGATTACCATAATTACCCTGAGGTTAGGCGAGTGCCTTCGTGTCCTGCTTCCCATCATGACCTTGTGCAGGTCACCCTTCTCCAACCCAATCGGGGTCTTTGTGGAGATTATTTTCAACAAATAGAACTTTGACATAAAATGTTGGCCCTTAACAAACTGTAAACGCAGTGAGTTTTGGCATAGCCATTTCTTAACAGAAAATAATATTCCAAGATGGGTATTTAAGGTCCTCATGGATTGGTCATTTAGTTATTAAATATGAAGGCTTTATAAAATATGCAACTAAAACTTATTTAATTAAGTTTTTCAATGCTTAAGAAGGCTTTCACATTTTCTATGATTTTAAAACATGTTGATGAGCTTCAGGTCCTTGGAAAAAATGAGGACCCTCTCTCAATGAGCTTCATATCGAGACTAGTACGATCTATACTTAGTGTTTAGCATTTATGACATGTTATAATAATAAACGTTTGGTAGATGCATGAACTTTGACCCAAATATTGTGTTTGGGTACAAATGAAGAGAGTAATGTGCTCCCCTTTTCCTTTTTTTTTTTTTTGGGGGGGGGGGGGGGGATTTTGTATCTAGTCTGCTCCATCCCTTTTCTAGCTATGTTTTATGACTACTTATTTTGATTTAGATTTATAGTTAAGTCTTAACTTATCATTTGTTTTTCCCTTTACTGGGAGATGCATTATGTACTCCCTTTACAATTGTTAGTGCATGTTGTAATCTTGGGTTCCATTGACTTAATTTGGTGCATTGTAGCACTTTGAGAAGCATGTATGCTAACTCTATTTCTTTTGCTGTTGCTTTTGCTGACACAAACATGGTATCTTCTTCTTCCCTTTTCATGGCAGTAGTCATTGAATCTTCATTTATCACTTATCATATTTACTAAAGAAGCATACATGACACTGACTAATTATTGCTTTGAATCATTATTTTGACTTAAAGGTCCTGAAATTGCAGGCTTCATTTATACCATATCTTTGAGTTTGTAACTATTAAAAATATTGATGATTTTTTCTTGCAAGACTAACCATTTGAGTTTTATTAAAGCATTTCCCTGAAACTGAGGGGAAATTGGTGTCTGTCCCCCGTTAAACTTACAATGTGGGAAACATCTATCCCTCTTGGATATTGCAGGGCTGTGAGGGATTCTATAATGACCTTGACCAATGATTGCTTCCAATTGTTGAATAAATTGTTGAATGATTAGTTCAAGAAGGGAAAATTCCTTCTGGGAATGGTAGCATGAAAGAGACCCTCAGGTTGGATAACTTTGCTCCGAAGTACAAGAAAGAAGATGTCAGTTTTCAATACAGAGCATTGGTGGAGCCATGCAAAAATTCTCAAGGGTATTTGTCCTCTTCTTCTTTTTGCCATAAAACATATGTAGTGAGAGCCAGTGAGAGCTAGGGTCTCAGTGGCATAGTTTTTTTTAATTTGATTATTACTCTCTCTAGGCCATTTGAGATTCATTTTTATATCACGGTTGTATTGAACCTAAGGAAGGACTATTATTAAGAAGGGAACAATGTCTATCCACTACTGGATGGGCTTGAAGCATTTAGGAAGGCTATCAGGAAGTGGGGTCGTTGGTTAGATAGCAACATTGAATCAAGAAGAACATAAGTTTTCTTTCGGGGATACTCAGCCTCTCATATCAGGTAACAACCCAAATGGCACAATGAACACTTTAGGGTGGCCATTAAATCTAGTAATTTATGTAGCTTTTTGTAATATAAGTCATGGTGACCTCTATAAAAAACATACGAATGTAATTTTTTTCTTAAATATCTACAATGCAGTGGAGGGAAATGGAAATCTGTCTGATGAACCCTTCAAAATTGCAAGTCTTATTTTTGTTTTGTTGGGTGTTATTCGTGTTTTACATTGGAAATTTATTGTGTTTGTTACAGGACTACAATTGCAGTGTGGAATTTATGAGGGAACCTTTCTTAGTTCAAGAAGTGCAAATGTATTCTAGGAATGGTAGCATGAAAGAGACCCTCAGGTTGGATGTGATGGATAACTTTGCTCCCAAGTACAACAAAGCATATATCATTGTTTTCAATACAAGGCATTGGTGGATCCATGGAAAAAATTCACGAGGGTATTTGTCCTCTTCTTCTTCTTGCCATAACACATATGTAGTGAGAGCCAGTGAGAGCCAGGGTCTTAGTGGCATAGTTTTGTTTAATTTGTTTATTACGTTATCTAGGCCATTTGAGATTCATTTTATATCATGGTTGTATTGAACCTATAATATGAAGGACTATTATCAAGAAGGGAACAATGTCTATCCACTGTTGGATGGGCTTGAAGAATTTAGGAGGTCTATCAAGATGTGGGGTCATTGGTTAGATAGCAACATTGATTCAAGAAGAACACAAGTTTTCTTTCAGGGATACTCAGCCTCTCATTTCAGGTAACAACCCAAATGGCACACTAAACACTTTAGGGTGGCCATTAAATCTAGTAATCTCTTTAGCGTTTTATAATATAAGTCATGGTGATCTCTGCCAAAAACTTATGAATGTGATTTTTTTTGCTTAAATATCTACAATGCAGTGGAGGGAAATGGAATTCTGTCTGTTGAATACTTCAAAATTGTAGGTCTTATTTTTGTTTTGTTTGGGTGTTATTCATTTTTTTACATTGGGAAGTATTGTGTTTATTGCAGGACTACAATTGCAGCGTGCAATTTGTGAGGGCACCTTTCTTAGTTCAAGAAGGGAAAATGCCTTCTGGTAATGGTAGCATGAAAGAGACCCTAAGGTTGGATGTGATGGATAAATTTGCTCCCATGTACAAGAAAGCAAATGTCATTGTTTTGAATACAGGGCATTGGTGGAGACATGGAAAAAATTCTCGAGGGTATTTGTCCTCTTCTTCTTTTTTCCATAACACATATGTAGTGAAAGCTAGAGAGAGCCCAGGTCTCAGTGGCATAGTTTTGTTTAATTTGATTATTACTTTCTCTAGGCCATTTGAGATTCATTTTTATATCATGGTTGTATTGAACCTATAATAGGAAGGACTATTATCAAGAAGGGAACAATGTCTATCCACTACTAGATGGGCTTGAAGCATTCAGGAAGGCTATCAGGACATGGGGTCATTGGTTAGATAGCAACATTAATTCAAGAAGAACACAAGTTTTCTTTCGGGGATACTCACTCTCTCATTTCATGCAACATCCCTAATGAAAAATTGAACACTTTAGGGTGGCCATTAAATATAGTAATCTTTGTAGCTTTTTGTAATATAAGTCATGGTGACCTCTATCAAAAACCTATGAGTGTAAATTTTTTTCTTAATTTTCTATGCAGTGGAGGGCAATGGAATTCAGGTGGGAAGTGCCACAAAGAATATCAACCAGTTTTCAACAAGAGTTATATCAAACAATATCTGCCAATGATGGATGTACTAGAGTATGTGATGAAGGATATAAAGACACCCATAACCTACCTAAACATCACAAGAATCACAGATGACTGCAAGAATTCTCATCCTTCTATTTACTGTAAGAAATACCTTTCTCAAAATGAGCAACTGACTCCAGAAAAGTATTAAGATTGCAGCCGCTGGTGCTTACCTGGAGTTCTAGACACATGGAATGAACTCCTGTATGCATCATTATTGATGACAAGGAAAGGTTTATGGGCACTCTGACCATACCATGCATTTTTCTTAATGTAAACTAGACTACAATTATGCTATTAGCCTTAACAAAAAGTACAGATTATCAGGTACCTGAACTAGAGTGAATCTTAGTGGGTCAACAATTACTTATTTTATTGGTACTTTATGAATATTTTCCCCCAGTCATTCTAGGGTAGGGCTGGTGAAAACACAACACACCAATAGTGCTCGGAAAGCTCCTTTTTGTAGGTGTACCCATTTCTCTCTTTAAATGAAAGGTTGGTTAAAAAAGAGTGTTTGGAAAGATTTTGATGTGTGAAACAATTAATCTACTCAAATCACTCAATGCATTTCAAAGTCTACTTCTGGTATCTATGTGTTGAGCTAATTTTTGACAGCTTGGAATCACATGAAGTGCATTTTCCAAGGATTTTATGTATGTTATTGAAACAATGGATCATTTTTTGTCCTTTCCCCTTTAGCTAATTTAGTTTGGAAAGAAATATCTATAATATTATTTTTGAGCTCATTG
Source organism: Pinus taeda (assembly GCA_000404065.3). Lineage (NCBI taxonomy): Eukaryota > Viridiplantae > Streptophyta > Pinopsida > Pinales > Pinaceae > Pinus > Pinus taeda. The sequence goes on along the minus strand of APFE031225798.1, from coordinate 36,314 downwards.
ACATGCCTTCAGCCTTGTATTAGGGCTTTGTCTATCTCACAAAGAAGTATAAAAGGCTACAAAAGATAAAGTTTCCTCGGCCCTTGTGGCATCAATGAAGAGGGTTTGAAAAATTGTAGTGTTTAGGGTTTTCCAATTGGCAGATGCTTATTGAAGGTAAAGGATCAACCTATGCGAGTATCTGAGATTTTGGTATCAAAGGAAAGGGGGTTCATGACAAATAAAGATCATTCCATGTATCTTGAAATCTGAAACACCATGTTCTAAAATCTCAGGAGTTGCCCAGGGAACTTCAACAATTACAACAGATTTTTTGCACTTTGCAATGCTTGAAGAGATAGGATGGCTAAGCAAAGACAAACAAGTACGCGTGGATCCTTCCTAGCCCCATTAACATTAAAAGCAAAGTATTCAGGTGATTATTCAATGCATCAAACTATCTCTTGTTGAAATTGTCTGTGACAAGCAAAATTTTCTGGTTCTTCTTTCAAAACAATGAAATTTGATAACCTATTGTTCTAGCCTCAAATCGTTTGCAGTAAATCCAAGTATTGCATTAAGACTACTGGGTAGATGTATCATATCTACAACCTACAAATATCATCAAAAAATCTCATTTGTATGGCAATCTATGGTATGTTCTCAATTCATAGCATGTTCGTTAGTCATCATATGCAACTCAAATATGGATGTCTTTACAAAATTGATATAGCAGCAAGGAAACTTTACATTAGCACAACATCATAGTATGACTCCATTTATATTTTTCAAGATGTTGGTAATGAATTAAAGAATATTAATAGGTATAGGACTGCATATGCTCGTTAAACCTTTCATGGTATTTTGGATATATGGCATCTTGAATACATATATACTATGACTTTAATTTCCTATAGCATTTTGTGAGATATATGCTGAAATATCATCTCTAATGAAATCATAATCACTGTAAGACATCATATGATTGAGAAAAATATTGACATCATTGATAATAAAGACAACATCTCTCTTAGTTATTTTGTTCAGTTCACAAATATAATTGTAAACTGACTTATATTTAGTATTTACTCCAGGATGTCTATTGGTATATCTCATTGTACATTCTACCTCAGCTAATTAAGAAAGGGTTTGTTAAAAAATGAGGTATAGCAAATATAAGGGTAGTCTCCTAGATTGATCTGGCAGTCAACTCCAAAAGCTTTTTGATAAAATCAAATCTTCTATAGTAAATGGTTCAGTCGAAGGAAACTTTTAGCAGTTAAAGGATTAATCCCTGCAGAAGTCTTGTTCAATAATAAGAAGATTGGGCTCTATCTAGCAATAGTCCCATTATGTTCATAATTTATCCATTGCTGCAGAAGTCTGGTGGAAGGATGACTTAATTTAAGTCTAGTAATAAAGGTCCTCTTTGATATGACTGGAGATGTTTGGAACAATACTAATAAAGGCTAGTCACCTTGGTTTAATCAGAATTGGAGCAAATCATTCCAAAGAAATCTTAAATCAATCCTCCTGGAATCTCCATGCAGTCAGAGTACCTATAATATTGAGGTACTATCAATACAACATATTAATATCTCATACTAAAGAAGAGGAGCAAAGCTGAATGTCCAACTTAGGTAAGACCTCAGAGGGCGCTATAAGATCCCTGTCAGGATGGACAACCTTGGAACGTTGTACAATTTCAACCAAACTGGATATCTATGCTTTGGGTAAGATCATTTGTCTCCAGATATAATGGGTTCAAAAGATGATCCTCTCTAGAGGGAGTGGTTTTTTTTAAAAGGACATTATGAAAAAAACAGGTCTGATGAAATGAAGAAGTTGCTATCCAGATATAGACAACTTGAGAAGATCCTGGAAGACTCCCTGATATTTCACCTCAAAAGGATAAGACCATGAAAGGATCCTCTCTTGCATTATTGACTTATGATGCCTATAAAGCTCCTTTGAAGCTACCTTAGGAATTTGAGGAAAATGAATAAGAGACTGATGATTACAAAATTGATATAGCAGTGAGGAAACTTTACATTGGCACAACATCATAGTATGACTCCATTTATATTTTTCAAGATGTTTCTAATGAATTAAAAAATATTAATAGGTATAGGACTGCATATTCTTGTTAAACCTTTCATGGTATTTTGGATATATGGCATCTTGAATACATATACACTATGACGTCAATATCTTGTAGCATTTTTTAGATATATGTTGAAATCTCATCTCCAAGGAAATCCTAATGACTATAAGACATCTTATGGTTGACAAAAGTATTGACAACATTGATAATAAAGACAACATCTCTCTTAGTTATTTCGTTCAGTTCACAAATATAATTGTGAATTGACTTATATTTAGTATTTACCTTAGGAGGTCTATTGGTATATCTCATTGTACATTCTATATCAGCTAATTAAAGAAGGGTTTGTTCAAAACTGAGGTATAGCAGATATAAGGGTAGTCTCCTAGATTGATCTGGCAGTCAATTCCACAAGCTTTTTGATAAAATCAAATCTTCTATAATAAAGGGTCCAGTTGAAGTAAACTTTCAACAGTTAAAGGATTAATTCCTATAGACGTCTTGTTCAACAATAGGAAGATTGGGCTCTATCTAACAGTAGTCCCATTGTGTTCAAAATTTCTCCATTGTTGCGGAAGTCTAGTGGAAGGATGACTTAATTCAAGCCTGGTAATAAAGGTCTTCTTTGATATGACTGGAGATGTTTGGAACAATACTAATAATGGCTAGTCACCTTGGTTTAATCAGGATTGAAGCAAATCATTCCAAAGCAATCTCAGATAAAGCCTCCTGGAATCTCCATGCAGTCAGAGTAATTGTAATATTGAGGTACTATCAATAAAACATATTAATATATCATACTAAAGAAGAGGAGCAAAGTTGAATGTCCAACTTAGGTAAGACCTCAGAGGGATCTATAAATCCTTGTCACAATGGACAACCTTGGCACTTTGTACAATTGTAGACAAACTCGATATCTATGCTTTGGGTAAGATCATTTGTTTCCAAATATAGTGGGTTCAGAAGATGATCCTCTCTAGAGGGAGGTTTTTTTTTAAAAGGCCATCATGAAAAAAAAACAGGTTTGATGAAATCAAGAAGTTGCTATCCAGATATAGACAACTTCAGAAGATCCTGGCAGGCTCCCTGATATTTCACCTCAAAAGGATAGTACCATGAAAGGATATTCTCTTTCATTATTGACGTATGATGCCTATAAAGCTCCTTTAAAGCTCCCTTAGGAATTTGAGGAAAATGAATAAGAGACTGATGATTACAAAATTAGTCTCAAAAAGCCTGTTGACCTTTCCCAGCACATGACATCCTTGTTTATGGAAGAGCAGTGCCTAAATTATGACATGTTTGATTGCATCAAATTATTATCTACAAAGAGGATGGATCTCATGATGAGAAGGCTTCTAGATATACACTTTGAAAAGACAAGCTTAGGCTTGTGGTCCCCCTAAGAGGGCGTAAGAATGTCAAATATTTTCTTCATCAATATATGCAAATAGAAGATGATTATTGAGTACTGCCAAGATCTCTGCTATATACACATCTATAGAAAAGGACTGGACAATCAATGCAAAGTTAGTTTCAGCAACCCATGAGATGGGAGCCCCATCAACTGAAACTAGATCATAACTTATAGCAGAAAACAACAAGAAGGATTGGGTATTGTGGCACTAATGTAGTATCACAATCATGATTATCAGGGTAATCACAAGACAAAATAAATGTCTTTCTCGAGTAGGAATGAGTTGGGAATATGGAACAAGAAGTGAATATAAACAGGTGTAGTTCTCTCCTTTATACATCTTTAATCACTTACCTGTCAGAAATATGGGACAAGTGTAGAAATTTTGAATAATATGACACATATTCACAGAGATTATCCCAATTATACACTATTGTGGAATACATGCATAATACATAACCTCCTCTACGTTGATCATCAATTTATAGAAGCAGAAACAATAACATGTGCACATAGAAGCATCAATCACACATATCAACACAATATTTTCCTAGGGAAAGCATCTCGCTAAAAACCTCAACTATCTGTATATTATATTGATTGAGAACATGTAACAATACATAGTACAATACTCTTCACAAGTATCTAGCACTATCTCCACCTGTTACACACAATACATCTCAGATCTGATCTCCAAATCTCCTCCGCTGCTTGCCTGCCTCCACTGCACAATACCTGCATGAGAATGAATGAATCCAAACTTGTTCCAAGTTCTATTTACCTTGGAAAATCACTCACAATAGAAATCACGTGAGCACATGCTATATCACTCGGCATCTACTGCGCAATTCTCATGGGCATACTCAATCCATTGTTTGTGCAAGATCTCATGCACAACTGATAGTCACAACTCACCCTTTCACTTACCTCTAACACTTGTCTCCACTGAACTGTCCATGCACTGAGTTAACTGATGTATTCTTCAGTTGCATTATGAGTTAATAATTACTGAATTAATTAATAACTAATTCACACAACTCATCACTTAGTCTATTGGCCAGTTAGACTAAATACAACTAGTTCAACTAAGTCAAACTGAACACAACTCCATTAAATGCTCATCTAACTCCACAGAACTCAACCACTTGAGTTCTAACTGAATTCCTTCATGCAATAGCTCAGTCAACCCATAGGTAACCACGTGATTCCTTCAGGCAGTTGCATGTGCCACATCTGTAGCTCCAATTGAAGTCCTCCAAGAGAATAAGATAAAGTTTAGAGTCCAAATATTACTAAGGGCTAATAATATTTGACTGTTTCTATTTTTACCTGACAGTCTAAAAATAGACTCTTATCACACCGTTGTGATCCAAAAAAATATAAGTCCATCTATTTTTCCCAACATGACCAATCATCCATAAACAACATCCTGCAACTCATAGACCATGATCCATATGTCTAAAACTAGACATAGTCTAAAAATAGACTTTGCACCAAAACTTTCCTGCGGGACCACTTAGTGAAGGTGACTCCTTTCCACTAAGCTCCACCATCTTGTTGCATTCTCAACAAGCATTTCTTGTTGCACACTTTTCAACAGTTTTACTTACCCCAAAGTGACTTGATATTAGAGAAGTGTGTGCTTCCCGAATTATCTTTACTCTTTCAGTTTGCGAAATGCATAGCTTTCCACAATGATACAAGAGTTGGTCCTTAGTGTGATAATCAAATTCTTCTACTCGTTTTCCTTGACTTAAAGGTTCATATACATCTTTGGAATCTATACCTTGAGAACATTGTTCAATGTAGGTCTCATGCAGTACTGAATTATGCTTAAGTATAGTGGATGCATTTATAATAGGTCTAGACAACATATCTGCAACTTTATTTTGTATGCCCTTTTTATATCTAATGACTAAATGAAACTATTGTAGAAAACCCATCCACCTATAGTGTCTTGATTGTTGTAACTTAGTTTGGGAGTGTAGATATTGAAGTGGTCGATGATCAGTATGTATGACTGTCTCTTTGCCCATTAAGTAATGTTTCCACTTTTTCACACTTTGTACTAATGCATACAATTCTTTATCATCTGTTTGATAGTTAACTACTGCAGAATTAAATGTCTCAGAATGATAACATATGGGTTTACCGTGTTGTATCAACACTGCTCCCATGGCATAGTCACTGGAATTCGTTTGGATCTCAAATGGTCTTTGAAGATCTAGCAGTGCTAGTACTGGTGTTGTACTAATCTTTTCTTTCAAGGTGTCGAAGGCTTTCTGTTGTTTGCCTCCCCACTGAAACACCTTGTTCAACCCTATCAAAGCATGTAAGGGAGCTGCAATTAAGGAAAAGTTAGAAATGAACTTTCTCCAATATTGTGCAGCTCTTAAGAAGCTTCTCACTTTTGTAGCAGATTTGGGTTTAGGCCAGTTTATAATGACTGCAACTTTAGATGTATCTATCTTCAATCCACCACCCCCTACTATATGTCCCAAATAATTCAAAGATGTTTTGCCAAATTCACATTTTGAGAGTTTAACATAAAGTTTTTCTCTTTTCAAAACATTCTAGTGTCTGCTTAACATGCTTTAAATGTTTTTTCCTCCGATTTTGCTAAATATAAGAATGTCATCCAGATATACAATAACAAAATCATCAAGAAAAGGTCTGAGTACATCATTCATTATTCTCATGAAAGTAGCAGGAGCATTAGTTAAGCTAAAAGGCATAACCAAACCACTCATACAATCCCTACTTTGTTTTGAAAGCAGTCTTCCATGCATCTTGTTTTGCAACTCTGACCTGATGATATCCACTATGCAAGTCTAACTTGGAAAAATAAACAGCTTCCTTTAACTTATCTAGTAGATCATCTATGCAAGGAAGGGGATAACGATTTTTTATCGTTATCTTATTCAGTGCTCGATAATCAATGCACATTCTCCACGAGCCATCTTTCTTTCTCACCAAAACGATTGGTGACCCACATGGTGATGTGTTAGGTCTGATGAACCCTTCTCAAGCAACTCCTGCACCTGCTTCTTGATTTATGCATTCTCTAAAGCGGACAACCTATACATCCCAATGTTAGGAAATGGAGCATCTAGCTGCAAATTAATATCATGCACCATTTCCTTTTTGGGTGGCAGAGCTTTAGGTTCTTGAAACAAGATATCATACTCTGAAACAACTTTTTCTAAATCAACTTATTGTTTAGCATCACAACCCTCAAATACATTGGTTTTATTAGGTTTCTTTTCCTTTACAACCATCAGTAAAAATTGTTTGCATGAATTTACAATTCGTTTCATCTACCCTGAGTTTATGAGAGTATAAGTATTCTTGAGCTTATGAGCTCTTACAAAGTATTCAATTCCATCTTTAACGAGTAGATGCTTGTTCTCAGCTCTATAGAAAATAAATTTTCTATCATACAAGTAAGGACTTCCTAAAACAATTCCACATATATCTAGAGGAATTATATCTAACTCAACCTCATCTACAAATGCAGACCCAAAAGAAAACTTAAGTTTACATTGTCTAGTCACTTGTAGTTGTGCTTTATCACTTAACCAACCTAATGGGTATGGTTTCTTGTGAGGTGTAGTCAGTAATCCCAACTTCTGTACAATTGCTTCAGAAATTAAATTTACTTGTGAACCACTATCAAACAAAGTATCAATCTTTTTGATGTTTGGAAACAACTCGAATATGGAAAAGCTTATGTCTTTTTCTCTCATTTTCTTCATCATTAATAGATTGTGCAGAATCACTAGTAGATGCTTCAGAATTTTTACCTTTTATACCTTTGGTTGCAATGGTTGTTTCATCTCCTGAGTCCGACCCCAAATATTTTTGAATAGTTGTAGCAGTCTTCTTCTTCTTGCCCTCGAACTTCTTAGGTCTCAGCTCCGAACATAGAATCCAACAGTGCTCATCATCATGCCCATCCTCTTTACAGTGAGTGCATGAAGACTTTGTCTTTTGTGCAGTATTGGCCTTCCTTTCTTTCCATTTCTGTTTTCCTTTCTCCTTATTCTTGCTTGCAATGGGTTTGGATGATCCCCCAACTTCTGGGTTCCCATTCTTTCCTCAACTTCTAGATGCATAGCTTGAACAGATTCCTCATCTATACTTGTGGGATTAAACATGAGGATAGTGTGCCTCATGTAGCTGTGTCGACCCCCTATGTACTTCAACAGAGTCTCATGTGAGTCTAATGAAATTCCTAGAATCAAAGCTCTCTTCCTAAATTCTCGAGTGTAACTCTATACACTTTGCCCTTTCAATTGGCGAAGAGTTTGCCACCTCATCATGGCTTTTTGCATGTAAGCTAGTGGATAGAAATATTTTTTTATTGCAGAAACAAATTCACTCCAGACAGAAAGAATCTTACCATGTTTCTTCATGTCAGCTTGTGTCCTGCCTTCCCACCATACCAAGGCAGTGCCTCCGAGGCATAGGTTGGCCAGCTGAATCTTACTCTTGTCTGAGTCGATACTCTGCACTCTGCAATACACATCAATTTGTGTGATCTAATTATCCATAGTCTCTGCATTCAACTCTCCATCATATATTGGTAAATCAAATTTAACATCTAATTTAATCAAAGATGTCTTCTTTTTATGTTCAAGGCTATTAGGAGGTGTGAGAAAGCTTTCTTCTTTCCCTTTCCCTTTTGAGTGGTCATAGACGAGAGATTCTTCTTCTCCTTTATCTTTCTTGGAGCCTGATGAATCCTCATCTTTATGTTTCCTAAATTCCTTATACATTTCCTCTACCATGGACCTCATGGCCAGGAAACTATCTATAAATTGAGGGTCTGGCCCCAAGGGACTTTCCTCTGACATTTTTTTTTAGGATAGACTCTTCCAATCTCTGGGTTAGTCTCAACCAACTCTCCTTCTCCTAATTTAAGCTTTGATCTAGTTAGCATTCAACAGTGAAATCCAGCACAAGCTTGTCTAACCTTAAACAACCCAGAAGCTCTCATACCACTTGATCTGAAAATCGCTCGTGAATGATCTCAGTTAATTAATGAAGGTATTACAGACTCATGTGTTGGGGTGTGTTTATGTTATTTTAAGCAACAGATCAATAAGATTGCGAAATATACAGACACTTGAAACAGTAAGAGAAACAAAGTAAGCAAACACAGAACACAACAAATTTAACAAGGAATTCACCCAATCCTCCCGGGCTACGTCTCTTGGTCCAGCTTCAATGGTGGTCTTTTCTAGTGTGTCTTAAAGCATATATTTTACAATAAGGAGCTTAATTTGAGTCTCACTTAACAGATGATGATCATTAGGGCAGTAGTTAGATCCCCCAAGCCTCTAGGGTACACTGACTCCCCCTCACTGAATCTTGACCTTGACTAGTCTCAGTGGTATGAGTCCAATTTGGAACTCAATACCTGATAGGTCTACACAAAGGATTTGCTTGAACCTCTCAAGCCTTCACTGGAATTCACAAACTCTTGGACTCTCTCTGTTATGTCCGCTCCATGTTGCCTTTGCTCTGCAGGTTAGCTCGGCTTCTCTATTTTCTGTAATTCACTTCCTTCTCTACTTTTGTCCCCCCCGCTCTTTGTCTGTTCGTGGCTTAAAGCTAATCTGCTCCCTGACTATTTTTTTCCTCTTCTCGGCTCTCTGGATCGCCTGACTCTGTCCACTGGAATTCCCTTGCTCTGCGTCGACATCACAGTGTAACGTTGCATAAAGAGGTGGCCACTTGTCGCCTTACGGACTGAGTGTCAGTTTTCTTTTGAATGGTCGTTATTTCTGTTACTCCAGATTTACCCGTGAAACTGATTCTTCGGCCAGCTCATCAGTCATGCCGGACCTCAAATCTTTATGTGCCTCAATCTATTCCCTCGTCGAATCTAGTCATCCATCGGGTTAATTCTTCGTCGTTGATCTAGAGCCTCCAGATCCTACGGTCTCTGTTTATATTGCGTGGGTAACTTGCTCGACCGTTACTCACACGATGTAAGCGATTTTCTCTCTCATCTGCTAGACATGCATCACTCGGTGTATGGCATCGCGCTGAACTCAGCCAAACCTGCTTACCACTCAAAGTGCACGTAATATCCTACTGGTTTTGGGTGCAGGACCTGCCTTTTGATGTTTTCCACACGGTTTCCTATTTTCCCTCGTGACTGAGTGCTTGGGGCTTTCCTTCTCTGAGGGTTTTGTCCCACAATATGCGATTAGCACTTTAGCAACTGCCTCTATTTCTGGATCCGGGCTTTCGATTACCAATTTGCGTCCATGCACGGTCTCCAAGGGCCAACGGTTAGTGCGCTTTGACCGAGGGTCCTTGTTGTTCCGTTCTGGCCACAATTGCCATTTTCCAGAGGTCATTTCTGATAAGCCTAGTATTCATAAGATTTTGAAGCCTGACATAATTTGAAACGGTCATGAAAATGTTTAAGGATCCAATTCAGATCACTATGATATGCCTTGAGCATTGTTGAGATTTGTTTTTCCATGTTAGCAAAAGATAAAGGGATGCCTCAGCTATAAGAAACTATAAGTTTCTATAACCTTCCTATGTGAGGCAGCCTTAGAAAATGATGGATTTCCTGAGGGAGTGTGTAGCAGTGAATGGGATGCTTGAGCTTGGAGGGTGAGTGATTGTAAGCCAGAGGATACTTGAATGAATATGTCATGGGGGATTCATGTTATCGGCTAGTTGGGATCATAATGCATTTGGGTGTGTCTAAGCAAACAGTGAGCTAAACTTATGTCCCATGGAATGCCATGAGCATCAAGGGACATCCATACATATAAGTATTGAATTGAAATTTCATGGTTTGAAATGCATGTTTAATTTAATTCAATGGCTATACAAGAAAATGATTATGCTAAAAGTTTGTTGAGATTATTGTTGTAGACAAAATTGAAAAATGTGTGTACTACGGCAATGAAGAGGATGACATTGGAGGGATAGTAGAACAAGGAAGAGATATTTTTATACTAAATGAACACCAAGTATGGTGTTATTCCAATGGAGAGGGAATCTAATATCCCAATTTATCTCGAAAAAATTATAATTAAGTTTTTTTAAAGACTATATGTGAATATTTTTATTTTCTGCAATATTGATCATCGTGAGGTAGATATACCATGGTGTTGTAAACATTGTAAATATATCTATTTTGTAGCTAATAAAGTGATGAAAAATAAAGCCAATAGACTATGAGCACCTATAAGGGCTATGATACCACAAATGGGGAAAGGTGAGGGGTCTAAGGGATTTATTTCTTATTTATCTATTTACCCTCGTTTATCTTCACCTTAATAAAACTATGAGTAGCGGAGAAAATTGATTCCTATAGTTAAGCCACCACTGGTTTACTTTAGCTAGGTGTCTCCCCTAAATTCTTGGACTAAGAAGAAGCACTGGGGGGAACTTCTTTCTAGGAAATTATGCTTGGATGATTTAGGGAGGAGAAAGGAGACACAAAAAAGGGGAGAGAGAAGTAGAAAATGGAGAACAAGGAATATAGAGACAAGACCTGACATGAAAACGAGGAGGGTATTGGTGGAAAGAGCTAAGAAAAATGGAAAATACTAATGGGAGTTTTTTGTGACATTAATTGGAACTTTCTATGTTTTCTCTGAAAAGAACAAGACGAAGAGACCTCTGAAGGACTGAGAAGTAGAGAATGGAGTGCTCATGTGTTGTAAGGGGTAGTTAATGTGGGTGTTTGTTGTTGCTCCGTAGTTTGCAAAACTTGGTAGTGGAGGATATCTTGGTTGAATTTCCTATAGAGTGAACCTATATCCATTACTCCTAATACAACTTGGTGGTATCATATCATGTCTAGGGGATGGAGTTTCTCAGTGAATTACCCATAGTTGGGTGGAAAATGCTTCATTTACTTGGATATGCTAGTCATTTATTTTAGGCACATATAAGTCTTCTATTTATGTTCTACAAACTTGTTATTTATTTACATTCCTCATAGAATTTTCTTAATGGAAAAATAAGTGCAATTTTCTTACGTTAAGATGAGCTTCGTGTAATTACTACGGTTCCAATATGAAATCTTATTCACCTCATTTTTGGTTTATAATATATTATGAACTTATGTAGGTATTGATCCCTTCTAATAGCCAATGAATATGTTGTAATGTATATTCTAGATCTGTGTCATTTTCTACTGTTTTAGTTACCAATTGTGAATATGTTGTGGGTGAATAAATGGAGAAATGTGGGGTTATAATTCAATTTATTAAATTTTTAATCACTACATGTTATTGGAATGAGTAGGCAGAGTATAACTTCTTGGAGAACTCTATCCTTTCCTTGATATGCCTTCAAAGAAATCGAAACTTGTTATAGATCCAAGCTCAACATGTGGAAATTTATTATGAAAATGTACGATCAAAGCCTTTTAAACCCTACCAAAACATCATGCCTAAGTTCTTTCCTCAGTTTATAAACAACATTTACTTCTTCAATTGTCATGAAATTTTGAGGATTACGTTCTCATATGGAATGTGGCCATGACGAGAAGGTTGGTCGCAAGGAGATAATCCCACTGAACTAGCCTTAAGATGTCATAATGCTATGCTCTTGACCTGCAAGAAGATGCCAGAATACCAAATATACAAAGAAATACAACCCAGAACACAGAACAAAATGAGAAAAAATAGCAAGTATTTTAGTATTCAGAGATGAAAGCAGTGTTCACTTGCCTCTTGGAGGGGGAAACCTCCAACAGATCAAATCTCGATTACAAAATAAGACACAACGCTCCTCAATGGGGAGTCTCTATCCTTTATATAGGATTGATACATGCAATACCATGGGTCAGTACCATGGTTCTCTCAATACCATGGCCCATTTGCAACCAACTGTGGTCCCTTTCTTTAAATGCAGGTCAACCACTTAAAATTATTAATACAGGATTTATTGACTCTTTAACTAACTATAAATATGACTTGACCCTATTACATAAATAAAGGGGTTAGAGTTGGACCCTAACATGCCCTCCCCCATAAAAAACAGCCTTGTCCTCAAGGCTGAAGCTACGGGAACTACCGAAGAATAGTGGCTAGTTTCCACGTTGCATCTTCTGGAGAGGTGTCCTTCCACTTGACGAGGACTTTCTTGATCGTGCGGCCATGCAGATGTCATTCTCGTGTGTCGAGGACCTTTTCAAGTTGGAGCCAGAGTGAAGCTTCTTCATCCAATTAAGGTAGACTGGTTTGAATTCTGTAATTGTTCCCCACCACTTTCTTGATGCATGATACATGGAAGACGGGATGGATTTTTGCAGTTGGTGACAAGGCTAGGTTGTAGGTTACTTCTCCAATGTGCTGAAGTATTTGATAAGTTTCGTAGAATTTTGGAGCTAATTTCTGACAACCCTTGTCTTTGAGTGATGTTTGCCCGTATGATTACAGCCTTAAGAATACCTTATCCCCTTCTTGAAATGTGCGCTCTGAATGATGTTGGTTTGCCTGTTGCTTCATGCGATTCTAAGCTTGATGGAGATTATCTTTGAGATGGGCTAACATGGTTGCACGGTTTTGTAGGAGTTGATCCACTGCTTGCACCTTAGAGCATCCAGGGATACAAGAAGTAGATGAAGGTAGGAGTTGACCATACACTGCTTCATATGGAGTCATATTGGTGGTGGCATGATAGTTAGTATTATACCACCATTCAGTTAAAGGTAACCATTGTACCCATTGATGTTGTTTTTCTAAAGTGAAGCACCTTAGGTAGGTCTCCAAACATTTATTGATTGCTTCAGTTTGACCATCAGTTTGGGGATGATATGAAGTACTTAGTTGCATTTGGGTGCCTTGTAGCTTGAAAAATTCTTGCCAAAGTTACTGGTGAAGGTCGGGTCATAATTAGACACAATGGAAGTGGGCATGCCATGTAGTTTGAAGATCTGGTCCATGAAAGCTTGAGCCACCAAAGCAGGGGTAAATGGGTGGGGTAGGGCGCAAAGATGAGCATATTTAGAAAGTTTGTCCACAACCACCATGATGACTCACTTGTTGCTTGACTTCGAAAGACTAGTAATGAAATCCATAGAAACATTCGTCTAGATTGAGGCAAGGATGGGAAATGGTTGTAAGGTGTCTGGGGGCTTGACTATTTCTCCTTTGTGGTGTTGACACACATCGCATTCAGCTACAAAAGTAAGAATGTCAGTTTTCATGCCTGTCCAAAAGAAGGAATGACGAGTGTGAGCATAAGTCTTCTGAAAGCCTGCATGGCCTACAGTGGGAGATGAGTGAAACTCTACCAAAATGCGCGTTTTGAGGGTGGATGTTGGCGATATCACTACTCTATCCTTATAGCAAAGAATCTCATCCTTCCAAGAGTAGCCCACTATGGAATTAGGATCTACTCTCAAGTTATTAATGAGTTGGGAGAGAGAGGGATGTGAAAACCATTCCTTGCAGGCTTCTTCAATCCAATCTGGAATGGGAAGAGAGATTGATAGCAGGGTGTTTTCATCCTCAAATTGGAGTGATAAAGCTTCCGCTACTACATTTTCGTGCCCTTTCTTGTAAATTATCTGATAATCATATCCCAACATTTTGGCTAGCCATTTATTTTGCTAGGGTGAGGATAGACGTTGCTCCAAAAAATATTTGAGGCTTTGATGGTCTGTGCGGATTTGGAAATGTCTCTCCAATAAGTATGGTCGCCAAGTGTCTACTGCATGTAAGATGGTTATCATCTCCTTCTCATAGGTAGATTGTCCAAGATGTTTCCCACTTAGTTGTTGGTTGGTGAAAGCCAAGGGTCGACCTTCCTGCATTAAGACAACCCCAATACCAGTACCTGAAGCATCATATTCAATCACAAAAGACTTGGTGAGGTCGGGTAGTGCCAATACAGGAGTGGAACACATGGCCTGTTGAAGAGCCATAAACGCCTATTGTGCTTCATCGGTCCAGAGGAATGAATTTTTCTTGAGAAGGTTAGTGAGGGGTCTAGCAATGCGACATAATTACGGATAAATTCACGATAGTAGCCTGTGAGACCCAAGAATCCCCTTAAACTCTTCAAGGTCTTTGGTTGGGGCCAATCCTGCATTGCCTGGATCTTTTTGGGATTCACCCTGACACCTTCACAACCCACAATGTGGCCCAAATAATTGACTTCTTCCATGCCAAAAGAGCACTTGGACAATTTGACAAATAATTTATGCTTCCGGTGCAGTTGCAAGAGCAGGTCTACATGCTAAAAATGTTTTTCCCAGGTGAGGTTGTAGATGAGAATTTCATCAAAGAAAACGAGGACAAATTTTTTGAGATATGGTTTCAGCAGGTGATTCATGAGGCTCTAAAAAGTGGATGGGACATTACAAAGACCAAATGGCATTACCATGAATTCATAATGGCCTTCATGAAATTGGAAAGGAGTCTTGGGAATGTCTACTTCTTTCATGTGTATTTGGTGATATCCTAAGTGAACATCTAGCTTAGTAAAGAATTGAGCACCATTTAGTTCATCCAGCAAATCATCAACAACTGGGATAGGGAATTTATCTTTGGCCGTGAGCTTGTTGAGGGCCCTAAAGTCTGGACACATGCGCCATTCCCCATCTTTCTTAAGCACCATGACCATTGGTGATGAATAAGGGCTGATGCTAGGACGAATGACACCGGCTTCCAGGAGTTCCTTGATGATTTTTCAATTTCATTCTTTTGGGTGAAAGGATATCTATATGGGTGCACATTCAATGGTTGTGCCCCTAGGACCAAAGTGATGCTATTATCATGTTCCCCTCTAGAGGGTGGAAGCTCTTTAGGTTTGTCAAAGGCCTACTGGTGGAGGTTTAAGACCTGTTGCATCTCAGGATGAATATGAAGAATAGTGGGCTCGATGGCATGGATGGCATTAAATTGGGCGATAACTGCATGATGGCCTTTTTTTCAACAACTTTTCCATTCAATGCGAGCTGATGATAGAAGGAGCACCTGCCTGGAGTCCACGGAGGGTATGCATGTGGTCATTTTGCTTAAAACTCATATATAACTCCTAGAAATCCATTGTGATTGGGCCTAGTGTGCGAAGCCATTCAGCACCCAAGACAATGTCACAACCACCCATGTTGATGGAAAACATGTGGGGCTTTAGGTGGCAATCTCCCATCTGAAGTTTGATATTTTCGCAGTGGCCTTCACATTTCATTGTCCCCCCTATTATCACTTAGAATTTTCTCAAGGTTAAAGAAATAAATTTCCGCGGTAACCACAAACCGAACTTTTAGACTCAGGTTCTAGCCAACGTAAGTCCAGAGAGGGCTCTCTCTTTATAATTTAGCTTTGTTTGATGGGATATTAGGCTAGTTATGAAAGTTCAAGGGGTGTTTTATTTTGATTGGGTGGTAGAATTAAGAAGACAGATGGGCAGAGCAAGTATTTAGGCCATTGGGCTATGGAGTCAAGTATGAAAGGTTTATTAGGATTTGATTAATCACCGAGGTAAGAGTTCACAAGGCAAACTAGCACAGCAATGACAATCTGAAGGTTTCAATGGATGAAAATCTTAACCAGGGCCAAGGGCAATGAAGAATCCTTAACGGGGATTGAGATGAAGAAGGGAGGTTTAGCAAATATCAAGGCTAATTAAGAATCCTATACTAGGGGCTAATAGAGAGAATGAATTACAGAAGTAAGGGAGCAACTAAGAATTCCCAAACTTAAGCAATTTAGTAGAAAACATTAAATAAGCAAACAGTTAAAATAGAGAGCACTTAAGATAATTCTCATGATATTACTCCTTGTTTGCTTTTAAGAATTATGAGAAACACATATGATATTTCATAACATAAAGAAAACAGTAATCAAACTCAGAGAAGTGATACTAATTTGTTTCCCACAGTGCACATGAATCGAGTGAAATGTCCTCAACTTTATTTAATCCAGTAAACCAGTCCAGCCTTGATTACAATAGCTCCTTTAGCTCCAAACAAAAAGTCTACAGCAATGCTTTTTAATCCCCCCCAAATACTTCAAATGAAGAAGTATTTATACTAATTCTAAACTGAAATATCTTAAAGAAATATCAAGATTGGTTTTACAGATATCTCAAATTGTTTTCCATTAATAGAACTTAAATAAAGGACTCTCAAAACTAATGAATCTATTTGGCACTATGTTTATGGATTTATGGTGACAAAGAAGAGAAATTTGAATTTGATAGCAACTCTTAAGTGATGATGGGGCATCCCAGTCACTAACTGCATCCTTTCTTAGTGCATTCTAATTCTGCAAATTTATGGTCCAAAGATACGCTTGTATATCTCAATCCGAGACAGATATGTAAAAAGTCAAAGATTTTATTGTATATAAGCATGTTTTTGAGATAAACCTCTCTCAGTTTCCCAAAATTGTGCTTCAGATGTTCACAATATTCTCTGCAAAAAGATGTCTAAAACAGGACTTTACACAGTCCGAAAGACAGGCTGTGAAGACATGCACTTATCTCCCTTTTGGTAATACCTGTGTAAAAAGTGAGATAGGGTTTTGTATATTTGCCTTTTAGGAACAAAAAACTCCTTCAGTTTCTTAAAATACTTCTTGGATTGTCCATAATAGTTTCTGAAAAACTATGACTTAAACAGGAAATTTCTGAAGAATGTACCATTTCTACTCTAATTTCATCTTTTAACCTTAAAATTCTTTTAACTGTTGTTCACTTTTACTTTGGATAAACTTCATTGTTGCTGGTGAAAGTGTTTTCATCTCTGTTTAATCTTTACTGCATTCATGTTTACTTTTATTGTTTACTTTTAACACTCTATTTTTTCATTTGTCTTCACTTTGACATGAATTTGTATGCTTTGTAACTGTCTTCCCTGTTGTTTGTCTTCATACTAGCTGCTTTACTTGACTTGGTCTTCAATCTTAAACTCTTTAACCCTGATACACTTTGACTGTTCTTCACTATGTCCTTTTACTTTCACTATATATTTAGGTATTCACTGTTTATTTCAATTTTCAACAGTAAATTCTTTTATTTTTGTGTATATCAGCATCAGCTAGTGGATATAGGTTAAGTACATGCATATTTTGTTCACTTGTCTTGTAACTGTATTCTTTGTCTGGTTGCTCTATTCTGACTGTCAATGCTCTCTGTAGTTGTCTTCTTCTCTGTTTCTTTATACAATTGTGTTCATCCTCTGAGCATAAGTTCTGAATGAGGTTTTCTGTTGATTCTTGGAATAAACCAATTCTGTGACTAGTATCAGAATTGTTTATCCAAGCTCTGATCTTAGTTTGATAACTTGAAAAAATTCAATATTATTCAAGAGAATACATGTTTTCATGAAGGGTGCTTGATGGCTCTCTGGCACAGGGATGACTGGGAAAGGGGTCACAATGGAGTTTTGCACTGAAAATAGATGGTGAAATTGTGTTGCAGAGGTTCAGGGAGGTGCTGGAAGGTTTCATAGGTTTACATAGTCAAACGGGCGAAAACCATGAAAACAGAGGTTTTCAAATTATAAGGTTTAATGGGAAAAATTTCGAAATATGGCGTGAAAGTCAATTAACTGAACGGATGGGCGGTTTATCAAAATGGCAAGGAAGCGGTATTGAAAGGCCATCGCACCACTTATGAGGCATGGGTGGTTTTGAGGGAAGCTCATCCAATGCCATTCATTAGGCACCACGTAGCATTGGGGTCAACAATGAAACCACTCATATCGGGCTGGTAAAGGTCGGCCTTCGGAGGCCACCCGATATGATCTTCAACCGTCGGATCAAATGGGGCCTGATCGTACGGTAGTCGGGGCGGATTCTTGTCACAAGATTTAACAGAGGGGCCCGGTGGGATTTAACAACTGTGGGATCAATTTTAATGAGGGTTTATGGTGGAATAAGGGCATCAGGGGCGATTTCATTGGTAGAGGTTAACTTCTAATTAATCGCAGATCAATTAATTAACATCGATTGTGGGGGGTTTTATTTATAAAGTTTATATTACAAACTTTGGGGACGGGATATTATCATATGGATTTAATAAATAATACGGGAAAAGGTTTGTTTTTGGGAGTTAAATAAATATAACGGAAATTAAAGTTAATATGAAATGGAGGTGGAAAGACAACTTCGCTAAGTATAATGTATTGACATTCATTTATATATCCACATTTACACATTATAACTTAGGCTAAATGCTTTTTGTGGGTCTTTTGTGACAAAAGGGATTTTGTATGGGGATAATTACTTTCCCTCGGCAAATGATGATTTTTACCTTAGGAAATGGATTTTTTAGGTGAAATGAATGAATTATGGAAGGAATGAATGTTGATAAGGGAGCTTTCAGTACTTAGTCTCTATAAGTTATTGGGTCAAGGGTCCGGTCCCTTCAGAAGTCAGAGAAATGTTCTAAGCCCCTTTAACTTAATGTTTTAGGTACTTTTGACTTTGCTCATGGGAAATTAGTAAATTAAAAGTGAAATGAATGGGGAAATTAATCATTTGACTTTGTAAATGTTCCATTATCATCCACACTCTTAGCAGCTTGATGATGAAAGTAAATAATATGACTTTATCCAATCAATCACCATAATTCTGCAACCATTCTTCTACTTACCCACCTACTCATCCTACCATTTTTACTTCTCTTTATTAGGGTGCACTTAAACTGGAAAACCCTTATCAAAACTTTTTCTTTTCTGTTACAATATAAATCTATCTAAATCTATCCTTATTACATTCAAGGGCTCAGATTAAACAGTTGAGCTCCTTTTATTCACTCTACCTACCTACTTATCTGCCAAGATTACACTATTTGGTCAGATATTTATTCTCTATCTATCAACATGAAGTTCAAAATATGGAATAATCAAGATTAAACTGTTTGATTACTATGGATTGTGGCATAAATAACAAGTTGCACACAATCTTTTTTATGCATAAAAGTAAATGGTAGTGGCATTTGGGCTTGCACACTTTCATGTTCTTTTCTTTTTGGGGTTCATATTTCATCTTTTTTGACCTTTTTCCTTCTTTTTGCCCCTTGATTTTTCTTTTAGGGCATACCTTCTTTACATTTTTTAAATTTTTTGATTTTTTGAATATGGAAAACATTTGCAAAAGGCAAAGGTATGTACATATTACATAGATAAACTAAGTCAATCATTAATTATGACACCTATTGGTATAGGAACCTAACAGCGGCTTCACTTGGGGATAGCATTTCCTTGTGAAATGTCAAGAACATTATCGACTAGTAGCCTGATCCATTAGGCCAATCCCACACATGTGTATTCTCTGTTGTATAATCTTTGTGACTGAAACTTTTGAACTGAAAATACACCCTTTTCTGCAAACTAAAATTTGATCTAACATAAACTTGATGCTAAAAATTGCATTTATTCAAACTGAAATTCTACCTATTTACTCCAATTAGCTTTGTGACTGCTAGTTAGGTAAAATGAAACAACCAATGCAACCACTCAAGCATCATATACATTGGTGAATTTTGTTGCTTGTGCTTATTTGCGGTTAAAATTGAGATCCTAAAATCAAATATAACTTTGTTAACCTTTGAGAAGATAAGGAAATTCCTAATTTCCTTTGTTGACTCTAGAAACTGTACAAAAGTATCCTGTAAAATACATACACTATGCTTGAACTGTTTCAAACAATTGTACATCTGTTGTGTATGGCCTGCATTCCATGAAATTGAAATAATACCTTCATCTTTATCACCCTGCATGTTTTCAAATGAGCTTAGTGATGATGTTTCTTTTGAAAATGGCAAGAAAACTAGTTGCCTAGCCAAGTTTGTATCAATACCTTTTTCAAAGTCATAGTTAGCTAATGGAGAAGGATTTTGACTACACATGCCATCCAACACATCAGTCATTGGATCATGAAAGACTTGAAGATACTGTTGTCGTCTGTTTTCCATTGGTTTTAATGAAACTGCATGATTTTCTAACAATTGCTCATCCTTTTTTACAGATAGATTATGCAAATTTCCTTTCAAAAACTGAACTGACTCAGAACAGAATGGTAGGGAATCATTTTTTTTCATTTGACCATATTTTCCAGCTTCCAAGTCTTCTTCTGCAACCTGACATTCAATGGCATTTTGGGGCTGCAAATCTAGATATGAGAAGTCTTGAACAAGGGTTTTATTGCCTTCTAGATGGTTAATATCAAAACTTGTTGACACTTAATTTCTGATTGCGTGAAAGTTATTTCTAATAAACTGAAACGAAGCAAAACATAATGGTAAAGTTCCTTCACTGATTTCAAAATTTTCTGCACTTTCCTCCTCATTCTCATGGCTGAAATGAACAAGCTAGTCACTATTTTCAAGCTGTTGAACTTGAACTTCCTTATTCCTCAAATTAGCTTTTGATTCCTCTGCAAGGTTAATTTGGATTTGAGGAACATAATCATTATTATAGTGATCAACCTTAGGCACATCATCATAAGAAGTAATGTAACCAAATGTACATATTAGATTAGCAGATTGCCTCTCCATATATGGTTATATAACTCTATCTTCAGATTTATGATAGTTGGAATTAACAGGAATCTGTTCATGGCTATCAACCTCTTCTTTTTGCGAAACAAATGTGTCATGGTAATTTTGAACAAAAATTTCATCTTTCATGGTGATCTTCTACATCATTTCCTCAATTTTCTTCATCAAAATGTCGATTTTTTCCTCTTTTTCTGCTTTCAACTTTTCTCTTCTAATTTGCAGATTAACTTCTACATCTACTGCCATGTTCTACATTTGTTCCAGTGTTGAGGGGTTTCTTTCTCTTAACTGAAATTCTAGCTCTAGATAAAATGCTCTTGGGTAATGCAAAAGAGCTGAACCAGGGGGAGGTCTTATATTTGGTGGCATTGAATAATAGATTTGATTAAATTTGTCTGAAAATTGTTGTATTGTTTCATCTAGATGTCTTTTTAACTGATTATATTATTCTATGATCACAAACAGATTAACTTTGACTATCCATTTATCAAGGAAGAAATTGAGAAACTATTGGAGATTTGAGATGCTTGCCTCAGGCAGGGTTTTGAACCAACTCTTGACTTTGTCTTGCAAAGAAAGAGCAAAAAGCCTAATACTGACATCCTCTTCATCTACTTCAAATAAGTTAAGATAATCCTCAAAAGCTTGAATATGTTTTTGGGCAATGATACCATTCTCTCCATCAAACCTAGGGAGATACTTGTAATAATCGTTAGGGAAAGCATGGAATGTAGAAGGTAAGATGAGTGGCTTATATCTATCGGGAACTTTATGAGGTACCGGAATATGTACAGGGATTGTATGATTAGTCTTAATTTTTTGATTCTCCTCAATTGGAAAATGATCTTCATAATAATTAGAAGAATGTTTCTCAAATGTGTAAGGAGACTTTATATCTACAATTTTCAAAGGGAAATGATAAAAATTCAATCTAAAATCTTCTCTAAAATACAATATACATTGAAAAACTTTATCAATGAGAAAGAACATAATGTCTTGGATAACAATCCAAGTTAAAAGCATGAACTTTTCACATAGTTCTTTCAAGTTCATTCCTCCAGTGGAGTCTTGATTGTGGAATTGATTTGGAGTTGCCAGGTGGATGATTTTAACCTTTGTGTGTCTGATCACTATCCACCATCATAGATCAAATCTAAACCCGTAAAACAATTCTGAAGAAAATGTTAGTTCTCCCTAGTATGGTCGCCACCATGTTATCACTCAGAATGATTCTCAAGGTTAAAGAAAGAAATTTCCAAGTTAACCACAAACCAATCTTTTAGACTCGAGTTCTAGCCAACCTAAGTCCAGAGAGGGCTCTCTCTTTATAATTTAGATTTGTTTGATGGAGATGTTAGGCTAGTTATGAAAGTTCAAGGGGTGTTTTGTTTTGATTAGGTGGTGGAATTAAGAAGATAGATGGGCAGAGAAAGTATTTAGGCCATTGGGCTATGGATTCAAGTATGAAAGGTTTATTAGGATTTGATTAATCACTGAGGTAAGAGTTCACATGGCAAGCTAGCACAGCAAGGACAAATTTGAAGGTTTCAATGGATGAAAATCTTAACCAAGGCCAAGGGCAATTAAGAATCCTTAACGAGGATTAAGATGAAGAAGGGAGGTTTGGAAAATAGCAAGGGCAATTAAGAATCTTGTACTAGGGGCCAATAGAGAGAATGAATTACAGAAGTAAGGGAGCAACTAAGGATTCCCAAACTTAAGCAATTTAGTAGAAAACATTAAATAAGCAAACAGTTAAAATAGAGAGCACTTAAGCTAATTTTGATGATATTACTCCTTGTTTGCTTTTAATAATTATGAGAAACATATATGATATTTCATAACATAAAGAAAAACAATAATCAAACTCAGAGAAGTGATACTTATTTGTTTCCCACAGTGCACATGAATCGAGTGAAATGTCCTCATCTTTATTTAATCCAATAAACCAGTCCAGCCTTGATTACAATAGCTCCTTCAACTCCAAACAAAAATTCTATAGAAACAATTTTTAATCCCCCCAAAACACTTCAAATGAAGAAGTATTTATACTAATTCTAAACTGAAATATCTTGAAGAAATATCAAGATTGGTTTTACAAATATCTCAGAGTATTTTACATTAATAGAACTTAAATAAAGGACACTCAAAATTAATGAATCTATTTGGCACTATTTTTATGGATTTATGGTCACAAAAAAGAGAATTTCGAATTTTATTGCAGCTCTTAAGTGATGATGAGGCATCCCAGTCACTAACTGCATCCTTTCTTTGTGCATTCTACCCCAGAAATTCTACAAAATTAGGGTCCAAATATACGCTTGTATATCTCAATTCGAGATAGATATGTAAAAAGTGAAAGAGATTATTGTATATAAGCATGTTTTTGAGATACACCTCTCTTAGTTTCTCAAAATTTAGCTTCAGATGTTCACAGTATTCTCAAAGATGTCTAAAACGGGACTTTACACAGTCCGAAAAATAGGCTATGAAGACATGCACTTATCTCCCTTTTATTAATACTTGTGTAAAAAGTGAGATAGGTGTTTGTAGATTTTACTTTTAGGAACAAAAACCTCCTTCACTTTCTTAAAATACTTCTTGGATTGGCCATAATAGTTTCTGCAAAACTATGACTTAAACAAGAAATTTCTGAAGAATTTACCATTTCTGCTCTGATTTCATCTTTTAACCTTAAATTTCTTTTAGCTATTGTTCACTTTTACTTTGGATAAACTTCATTGTTGCTGGTGAAAGTGTTTTCATCTCTGTTTAACCCTTACTGCATCCATTTTTACTTTTACCACTCTGTTTTTTCATCTGTCTTCACTTTGACATGAATCTGTATGCTTTGTAACTGTCTTCCCTGTTGTTTGTATTCATGCTAGCTGCTTTACTTGACTTGGTCTTCAATCTGATAATCTTTAACCCTAATACACTTTGACTGTTCTTTACTGTGTCCTTTTACTTTCACTGTATATTTTAGGTATTTACTGTTTATTTCAATTTTCAACATTAAATTCTTTTGTTTTTGTGTATATCGGCATCAGGTAGTGGATATAGGTTAAGTACATGCATATTTTGTTCACTTCTCTTGTAACTGTATTCTCTGTCTGGTTGCTCTGTTCTGACTGTCAATGCTCTATCTAGTTGTCTTCTTCTATGTTTCCTTATATAATTGTGTTCATCCTCTGAGCACAAGTCCTGAATGAGGTTTTATGTTGATTCTTGGAATAAACCAGTTCTATGACTAGTATCAGAACTGTTTATCCAAGCTCTGACCTTAGTTTGATAACCTAAAAAAAATCAATATTGTTCAAGAGAATACAGGTTTTCATGGCGGGTGCTTGATGGCTCTCTGTCACAGGGATGACTGGGAAAGGGGTCATAATGGAGTTTTGGACTGAAAATAGATGGTGAAATCGTGTTCCAGAGGTTCAGGGAGGCGCTGGAAGGTTTCATAGGTTTACATAGTCAAATGGGCAAAAACCATGAAAACACAGGTTTTCACGTTATAAGGTTTAACGAGCTGAATTTTGAAATATGGCACGAAAGTCAATTAAATGAACAGACGAGTGGTTTATCGAAATGGTGTGGAACCAGTATTGAAAGGCCATCGCACCACTTATGAGGCGTGGGTGGTTTTGAGGGAAGTTTTCCCGATGCCATTCATCGGGTGCCACGTAGCATTAGGGTGAACAGTGAAACCACTCATATCAGGCGGGTAAAGGTCGGCCTTCGGAGGCTGCCCGATATGATCTTCAACTATCGAATCAAATGGGGCCTGATCATACGGTGGTCGAGGTGGAGTCTTGTCACAAGGTTTAATGGAGGGGACCGGCGGGATTTAACAAATGCGGGATTACTTTTAATGAGGTTTTATGGTGTATTAAGGGCATCGGGGGCGATTTCATTGGCAGATTTTAACTTCTAATTAATCATAGATCGATTAATTAACGTCAATTGTGGGGGGTTTTATTTATAAAGTTTATATTACATAATACGGGAAAAAGGTTTGTTTTTGGGAGTTAAATAAATATAACGAAAATTAAAGTTAATATGAAATGGAGGCGGCAAGACAACTGTGCTAAGTATAATGTATTAACATTCATTTATATATCCACATTAAAACATTATAACTTAGGCTAAATGCTTTTTGTGGGTTTTTTGTGAAAAAAGGGGTTTTGTATGGGGATAATTACTTTCCCTAGGCAAATGGTGATTTTTACCTTAGGAAAGGGACTTTTTAGGTGAAATGAATGAATTATGGAAGGAATGAATGTTGATAAGGGGGCTTTCAGTACTTCGTCCCTATAAGTTATTGGGTTGAGGGTCCGGTCCCTCCAGAAGTCAGAGAAATGCTCTAAGCCCCTTTAACTTAAGGTTTTAGGTACTTTTGACTTTGCTTATGGGAAATTAGTAAATTAAAGGTAAAATGAATGGGGAAATTAATCATTTGACTTTGTAAATGTTCGATTATCATCCACACTCTTAGCAACTTGATGATGAAAGTAAATGATAAGACTTTATCCAATCAATCACCATAATTCTGCAACCATTCTTCTACTTACCCACCTACTCCTCCTACCATTTTTACTTCTCTTTATTAGGGTGCACTTAAACTGACAAACCTTTATCAAAACTTTTTCTTTTCTGTTACAATAGAAATCTATCTAAATATATCCTTATTACATTCAAGGGCTTAGATTAAACAGTTGATCTCCTTTTATTCACTCTACCTATCTACTTATCTGCCAAGATTACACTGTTTGGTCAGATATTTATTCTCTATATATCAACATGAAGTTCAAAACATGAAATAATCAAGATTAAATTGTTTGATTACCATGGATTGTGGCATAAATAACAAGTTGCACACAATCATTATTATGCATAAAAGTAAATGGTAGTGGCATTTGGGCTTGCACATTTTCATGGTCTTTTCTTTTTGGGGTTCATTTTTCATCTTTTTTTGACCTTTTTCCTTCTTTTTGTCCTTTGGATTTTCTTTTAGGGCATACCCTCTTTACATTTTTTAAATTTTTTGATTTTTTGAATATGGAAAACATTTGCAGAAAGCAAAGGTATGTACATATTATAGAGATAAACTAAGTCAATCATAAATTATGACACCTATTGGTATAGGAACCTAACACCCCCATCAGCAATCTGGACCTAGAAATTAGAGACTACCCTGAAAAACAATGAACATCTTTGGTGACTCTCTGATGGATAAAGTTATGAGTGCTTCCACTATCAATCAATACTACTACAGGGCGACGTTTAATAAAACCTCTAATTTTGAGAGTTTGGGGCGCAGAAATGCCTGTCAAAGCATGTAGTGAGATAACTGGTTCTTCTGGCGTAGTTGGGAACTCATTGTCCTACTGGGTGTCCTCGTCTTCCTCCTCTGGTATCTCAAGGGGTGGGGCTTCCTCAGATGAGTTGTGATCAGTAACATCAATTTGGAAGAATTTTGGTTCCTTGCATTTATGCCCCAGGGAGTGTTTGTTATCACAGTAGTAACGCAATCCTTGTTTTCTTCTTTGAGCCATTTCTGCATGGGACACCTTTTGAACCCTAAGTGTTTGGGTAGTGCCTGGAGCCTGGGTGGGGCATCCCTTGGCTATGAAATTTGGACAAGGCGACTAGGCAGCTAAACCACATTCCACTTCGATAGCCTTTTTGCAAGTGTCCATCCATGTGGGTGGGTGGTGCATCCGGACATGGGCTTGGATGGCTTCTTTAAGACCACTTATAAACATTCCAAGTAGAATTCATCTCCCAGACCTTCTGTACGAATGGCCAATGTCTCAAAGGATACAATGTAGTCTTTTACTCTGCCTGTATGTTGGAGCTTAGTAAGAAGATTCAAAAAATTAGATTGGCAGTCAAAGCAGTCACAAATGGATTTTGAGAACACCTTCCAAGTAATTTTCCTGGGATAGAATTTTCGATGCCACTACCACCATTGCCATATCTCTAGGTCCAAGTAAAGGCCTCCCACACATAGTTTAGTTTCATTATCTATGATATCATTCAGAGTGAAATATTGGTCCATTTGTGTTACCCATACTGCCAAATTAGAGCCATCAAATTTGTACATGTCGAGCTTGGGTGGTCGAGGGTGGGAATGTTGGTGCTTTCCATGGAAGTGAATATGATGGCTAGATTCACCTTCAAGGTCTTCATTAAACCCATGTGACTCCGATTGTAACCCCGACTTGCCCCTTGTGAATGTGTCCATGAATTGCTGCATCTGGTCCACTAGACTCTTGAAAGAAGCCAACTGCTTTTCAAGGCTCTTGATCTTCTCGTTGGCCATGGCTTGAGCTATGGTCTCTACCATACACAGATCCTGGTCACTTGTCATCACTTTGAAATAATTTGGGACCACCCGAAAATTGAAGTTGACAAGAGAATGGGACCACCTCGATCAGCCTGTCATCCTGATTCTTATGGGTTAAGTCTCTTATAAGCATCTAGGGAAGGCCTCAGACTCGACCAATAACAGTACTCGACCCAATATTTCAAGGCACTAACTAAGGATGATCAACCGTACCCTTAGCCCTACTACCCGACTATCCTATCATACGCGCAAGCAATCTCCCCGAGTGTTGTTCTCGGTGTACTGTAGCAACAAGACGGCGGACAGTTTATCTAAGGCGAGGTTTCAAGTGAGCCTAGGGGGCTTCCGATATACCCAAAGGGCACATGGAAGACAGTCCATGTGCAGTTCTGTCTAATGCGCTACTACTCGAAGAGGTAACCACAGGGGTTACAAGGGAGTCCAACAAGCATGACCACCTCTTGTATTCCCTGTGTGCATGCCTCCCCAATTCCACAAGTTTATGTGCTCAACAATAGATCTCGTGGTTTAAAGACGTTGGAACATGTCTATAGCCTAATATATATATATATATATAATATATATGCTAAAAATGGAGATACCACGACCTTGGAAAGTTCCTCTGATTCCACTTGTTATGCTCGTGACCTATGAGAAGATGCCTAAATATCAAAATATACGAAGAAATAAACCCAGAACACAGAACAAAATGAGAAAAACAGCAAGTATTTTAGTATTTCAGAGATGAAAGCAAGTTTCACTTGCCTCTTTGAGGGGGCAACCTCCAACAGAGCAGATCTCGATTACAAAATAAGACACAACGCTCCTCAATGGGGAGTCTCTATCCTTTATATAGGATTCATACATGCAATACCATGGGTCAGTATCGTGGTTCTCTCAATACCATCTATCTAATACCATGGCCCGTTTGCAACTAACTGTGGTCCCTTTCTTTAAATGTGGGTCAACCACTTACAATTATTAATACAGGCTTTATTGACTCTTTAACTAACTATAACTATGACACAACCCTATTACATAAATAAAGGGGTAGGGTTGGACCCTAACACAAAACAACGTGCAATTTCCTTGTGAGTATGGGCCATTGGTTGAACAAATAATTAACCATAAGGGGAGATTTCAAGTTTAACGAGAAATTAACAATATTATCATGGGTTGAGTGCAACTGAGATCTTTCCAGCTAGAGGTATTTTCTTTAAGTTTATGTAAATTCCTCCAATGGCATGTGCCCCTGTGATTTGAAGGCCTAGTGTTTTGGATTGGAGAACTAAATTTCCCTTTTGCCAAGTTAAGGATAATTAAAAGGTTGGTAGTTTGGTGCTTGGATAACCTTGTTATATGCTAACAACCCTTTGTAGTTCCATCAACTAAATATCGTTAACTAAATCAAATAAATTTAGAATGGTGGTGTGACATGAAGCCCGATAGTTCGATAGATGGGTTAACAAAATTGTAGTTAATGTCATCAAAGTCTAAGATATGAAAAGGATGGTACTAAAATCTATCAAGTTTCATAAGTCTAGATATCCAAAAAATACATAAACAAACCTTTTATGGAAAACCCAAATCTAGATACCACTAGGGAAAAGCATGTGGAACCACATAACTTGATGTATCGCATGATAGGATGATATGTGATCAGGTGATCAGTAGTTAGCTCAAAAATAAAAGTGCTTAGAATCACTCAAAACCTGAACGACCGCATTCGTCTCATCGATATGATCCCAACGCAACTCGTTTCACTCAAAACAGAGCTCGTATGGGGAAGATATCGCATTTTGTCCGCTTTGCCAAACAGAGGAATTTTGTATTAAAAAAGTACAGTCGTTGCACAGTCAAAAGTCCGTACTACTGACGTGGCAGGTGACTGGGCAGGTCAACAAGTTGGTCAATGGCTAGTAAGGTCTCGCCAAGTGGCGCATTTTGGTTGGTTAATGGTTTGGTTATTTGGCTCGATTTTATTGGTTGGAGGAGGAGAAATGAGAAAGGGACATGTGGAAATCCCGGAGGCCGCTACGTATCCCTCCCCAAAGGCCTAGGTATCAGCGCGCAGTTGTAAAAATTTTATGGCAAGTCGGCGGAGTCGAACCCGCGACCTCGCCCGCATAGTTCCAACATATTACTACTACACCACACACATATGAATTAACATATAAGGGCCATACTTTGTATTTAAATTGTAAGTCGTTGACGGTTGGGGGGAAGAGAGGGCCAACCCCATGGCCATCCCTCTCCCATGTGAACACTACCACTTAACCATAAGCTAACGGCTAACCATAACCACACGGATTAAGCGCTAACTGCAAATTATGTTAATTAATCTGTCTTATCCACTAATTAATGCATAGTTAATTTGGCGGAGTATTTGGAGGAGCCCCTAAATTCGATTCTAACTCCAGATTTACCAGAGTTAACTAGAGTTCCTCTAGTTTTAGTGGAGATTTCCTAGGAGAAACTGTTTTGGCCATAACTTTTGCAATTTTCGACCAATTTTGGATCAAAAAAAGTCATTCCTAGATGATTTTGATATTCTGAGCACATTGAAGCAGGTTTGAGGAGAAGTAGAGAATTGTAAACAATATTTTTTTCCATTTTGAGCTAATTTAGAGGCCCAAGCCATGGAAGCTAGACAAAGGAGATGTAGTCCAGGAGGGGTGAACTCCTTCATCAAAACATTGTGCTAAGTGTTCATTTTGATGGTTTGTTGTACATTTGTTTGTTGTTGTTCAACACTTTACTTACATGTTATTTTGCTCATGAATCTGACGTAAAACTTAACAAAATTTACCTGTTCATTCACAAACACCATAAAGGAAACCTATGCACATGAAGCAAATTATAAGCAATTGTTTTTAATTCTAAAGTTGAAATTAACACAACAAAACTAACATTCAACAATAGATCAAGTTGGTATCAGAGCAAAGGTTTTTTACTTGATTGCTATAGTTTTGTGCAAGTAGGATTTTAATGGTTGCAAATTTCTGATGCTTACAAGGTTAAAGTTGCATAGAGGAGAAGGGAAACTATTGGTTGCAAATCCTGAGTAATTTCCGGAAGAAGGAGAGCCACAAGGCCACAATCTCCACCCAAAGTTTCAATCCCAGCTGCACTTGAAGCACCTCAAGTTTTACCTTCAATTTAGATTGAGGAGGTATAAGAAGTACCAGAAGTTGAGCTTGAATCCAAAGCCATCATGTCTAGAGTAGGAGAGGCTGATGGTCTTTCAGAAGAGGAAGCATTCAAGAAAGCTTTCTATGACTTAACTTACATGGTTAGAGTCCTCTATGAAGAGAGGAATACTAGACTGGCTGAAGAGAGTTCTAAGTACCCACATGGAGAGGGAAGCCCAGAAGATAAGAAAGATGAAAAGAAGGATTCAAAGGGTAATGGAGGAAAGCCTCCTCCATCTCCACCATCTTCATCTTCCTCATCATCTTCATCATCCTCATCATTATAAACAACATTATCTTCCACTTCCACCACAAAAATTGTTCATAATCATTCAAAAATATTGAAAGAAGAAACTCCCTCACTCAAATTGGACATTAAGTTTCAACTTCCCATGTACAATGGTGAGGTGAATGCAGAAAAGTTAGACAATTGGATTCAATAATTGGGGCTTTATTGCAGAATTCAAAACTTCAATAAGATGACATAAAGATCCAGTTGGATTCATTATAGAAGGAGCAGCACTAGTTTGGTGGGAAGCAAAGACTCGAGGAAATTTGAATTCATGGTAAGATATCCATTTCTTGGGTTGAATTTGTTTCTACAATTAAAATATAGTTTTATCCTTTAGCATATATCTAAAAGCCATTATGAGTTGGAAAAATTTTAAGCAACTCAAGGGACAAACAGATCAAGACTATACCTAGGAATTTAGGAAAAGGGATTTGTTGTTAGGAGTAAACTTGAATCCCAAGATAGTCTCTTGAAATATTTTGGGGGTTTACATTCCTACTTAAAACACACGATCCTTATGTTCAATCCAAGCAATTTATATGAGGTATGTGTGCGAGCCACACACCTTGAAGCAAGAGGAAAGAATATTCAGGAAGAGGGTAGTAAGAAGAAGGCATTCAAGGGTAAGGAGAAAAAGACGGATGGAAAATGGAAAGGAAAGAATAATTCAAGTGTAAAGAAATAAGGGTAGAAAACTATATGCAACATTGTTCCAAAGTAGGGCATGATGAAACCCATTGTTGGAAACTGCATCCCAAACTAAGGCCTAAAAAACCAAATAATAAGGGAAAACAAAAGACGACCACTACCACACAACATGATCTTGGATCCGATTCTGGTGATGAGACCAAGATTTCAGCCATGGTCACAAAACGAAAAGAAGCTATTGCAGGCGCTAGTTCCTCACATAGTCAGAAACACTCCAAATAAAGAATCAAGGATAGAGTTGTTCCATGTAAGGGTAATTTCAAATCATACAAATATTGATGCATTACTTGATAGTGGGTCACAATCAAACTTAATTTCAG
This sequence comes from Pinus taeda, assembly GCA_000404065.3. Taxonomy (NCBI): domain Eukaryota; kingdom Viridiplantae; phylum Streptophyta; class Pinopsida; order Pinales; family Pinaceae; genus Pinus; species Pinus taeda. The sequence continues at coordinate 4,452 of APFE031225798.1, read as the reverse complement.
AAGACTTGGTCAAAAAACTTAACCTTGAAACTATACCTCATCATAAGCCATATCTCTTGGGTTGGATAGTCAATAATGAAAATTTGCAGGCTACAAGGAAATTATTATTCAGGTTTGCCATTACTGAAAAATTCATTAATGAAGTTGAGTTAGATGTAGTTCCACTTGACATCTCAGGAATCATTTTGGGAATCCCATGTTTATATGATAGGAAAGTGGTATTTTATTGCCATGAGAACAAATACCAATTGCTCAAGGATGGAATGGAGTACATTATGAGAGCCCATCACAAAAATTTAAACATTTCTTTAGTTAATGCAAGACAGATGAAGATACTAGTAAATGCAAGTAAAACTTTTGTGCTTCTCATGATCAAGAAAAATAATGCTATATATTATGAATCTTTTGAAGGTTGTGATGATAAGTTAAAATCTGATTTGTTTGATGTGGTAAGCAAGCATGGCGAGATGTTTCAGGAACCAAAGGTGTTACCTCCCAAGAGAGGAATTCAGCATGAGATATAGCTGCAGTAGGATGTTCTACTTCCAAACATTGGCATCATCACATGTCAATCATGGAGAGTATGGAAATAAAAAAGCAAATTCAAGAATTTTTGAACAACGGTATCATACGCCCATCTACTTTTCCATGTGAATCACCCATTGTTTTGGTGCCAAAGAAGGACGAGACTTGGCGCATGTGTGTGGATTTCCATGCACTGAATAAAATAATGGTAAAGAATTGTTATCCACTCCCAAGAATTGATGATTTCTTGATCAATTGAGGTATGAAAATTATTTCACTAAGTTAGACTTAAGAAGTGGTTATCATCAAGTTAGAATAGCTGAAGAGGACATTTGGAAACCCGCATTTAAAACTAAACAAGGATTGTTTGAGTGGCTTGTTATGCCTTTCAGTCTTACAAATGGTCCAGCTACTTTCATGAAAGTCATGAATGATGTATTGAGACCATTTCTAGATGACTTTGTCATTGTTTACTTAGATGATATTCTCATATTCAGCAAATCCAGAGATGAACATTTCATGCATGTGAACAAAGTACTTGATGTGTTAAGAAAAGAACAGTTTTTTTTAAAGATGTCAAAGTGTGAATTTGGCAAGACTTCTTTAGTGTATTTGGGACACACTGTTGGAGGAGGTGAGCTAAAGATAGACCCCTCTAAGGTTGAGGTCATTGTGAATTGGCCTAAGCCCAATACAGTTATAGAGGTAAGAAGCTTTCTTGGGGCAGCACAATATTGGTGGAAATTTATTGTTAATTTTTCTTCCATTGCAGCTCCACTACATGCATTGACAAGTGTCAAGAAAGTCTTCCACTAGGGAGATGTACAACAGAAATCATTTGATGCTTTAAAACAAAATATCAGTTCATCACCGGTATTTCCTCTTCTGGATCTTAGATAGCCATTTGAGATTCAAATAGATGTTAGTGATTACGCCATGGGAGTAGTTCTTATGCAGCATGGTAAGCCCATTTCATTTCATTCTGAAATTTTTAATGGTGTTGTGACTAACTATCCCAGTTATGACAAAGAAATTTATGCATTGGTACAAAGTGTTAAAAAATGTAAACACTTCTTGATGGGGAAGGAGACCATTATCCATACGGAGCATCAACCATTGTCGCACTTACAGTCACATTCAAAGTTGCAGCAATCACGACACTTTATATGGATGGGTATTTGTTGATACCTCGAAAATCGCTGCAACAACATTGGGGAAACCACCCGGTCCGGACCTTAGTACAGCTCCTTTTCCGTTTGGGATAGTGGCTCCGACTGGGGATAATGGGACCAGTTTCCCAAAAATAGATGATAAATGGGATGGGTGAATGATTTATAGATTACACTAGCGGTGAGCGAAAGGCTAAAACTATTAACAGAAATATAAATAAATGAAACTATCCCGAGAATCTATTGAGCTCTAAAGCGTAGCATTTGATGTTCTGTGTCTAAAAGACAAGCATATAGATGACTGTATCTTTCCAACATAGATATTAATTCATTTAAGATTGTTGTGCCTAAATAGTTAAGCAGAGCGATTGAAGCGAAATTACCACACTTTAAACATCTATATCATTGTCATACACATGATTAAAAGCAAAGGCACATCACCAAACATCCAATAGTGGAATGAATAAGATCTGCTGTTATAGCACATGCATATAATCAACGATAGCAAAAATAATTACATAACAATTCATATAAACGGAATGAATTCAGAGATAGATAAAAATACCATATGAGCTGCGTGACACCCCCAGATATCAATCGCTATGTGCAGTTCTTCCTTTAACGCAAAAACATTCTCAATCAAAGACAATAGTGCACAATTGTATAAAGAAGCTTCCTCATTAAATTAAGAACAACTGGTCAATTTTCATAAAAGAATATCGACTGAAGCACAGTAGTGCAAACTTCAGTCTATTAAGTCTCTTACAAAATTTTACGACC
>APFE031225794.1:0-19888 GCA_000404065.3 Pinus taeda | reverse complement strand
TCTCTATCTTCTTTCAAATTAGAAACTCCTTTTACAATGGTCTTGTATTGGTGCAGTCCTTTACCAGTATGCAGGTGTAACCTGCAAAGAGCTACAACTCTATTTCGTTTTCCAGTCTCTCCTGGAAGGGAGCTACAACCCCCTACTTCTTTTCTTTCAAGGACCACTTTTCATAAATTTTCAAACTGGATCCATAAACATCAAATGATCATCAAGTACCAGTAAGTCACCCAGATAACCAGATCCACAATAACAGTAAACTAAACCCAGAACACCTTATCAACAAAAAAACCAGTCAACAAAAGATCTTAAGACAGATACGCAATTTCCTTTTCTCTGGCCTGCGTCGCTACGCACTTCACCTTCTGTGGCGTCGCGCACCTCCGCAGCTGCGCCTTCTGTGGCGCCTCTGCACTGTGCCTTCGGTGGCGCCTCTGTGGCGTCTCCTGTGGCGCCTCCACACTGCACCTTCTGTGGCGCCTCTGTGGCGTCTCCACACTGCACCTTCTGTGGCGTCTCCGCCCTGCGCCTTCTGTGGCGCCTCTGTGGCGTCTCCGCAATGTGCCTTCTGTGGCGCCTCTTGGCGTCTCCTGTGGCGCCTCCGCACTGCGCCTTCTGTGGCGTCTCCGCACTGCGCCTTCTGTGGCGCCTCTGTGGCGTCTCCACACTGCGCCTTCTGTGGCGCCTCTATGGCGTCTCCGCACTGCGCCTTCGCACCGCACCTTCTGTGGCACCTCTGCACTTCCGCAGCTACAGCGCTCGAGAGATCACCCTTCACAGATTCGCTTTCCACTTCACTTTCATATAGATCGAGCTTTTGAAAAAATAACCCAATATTTTAGATCTTAAGATATTCAACCCAAAAGCATGACCAAGCCAAATGATCTCCTTTTCTTTATATAGGCAAGCTCTTCCTCAAATCATGGAACAATACCACGGGCCAAAACCATAGGATCAAAAACTGTGGGACTAATACCATGAACCAACCATGAAAGTGCATGAACTTTTCTCCACATGAAATAAACTTTTCTCTGCATAAAATTCCGTGAACTTTTCTCTACATGAAATAAACTTTTCTTTGCATAAAATTCTGTGAACGTTTCTCTACATTAAGTAAACTTTTCTTTGCATAAAATTCCGTGAACATGAAAATAACTTTGCTGACCTATAATTTATCATCTGAGTGATTTGCCATCAAGGACAACACTTGTCTCATAATTCCAACACCTGCGTGGATCAATGGCGAAAATTTTGTTTAATCATGATATGTTTATGAACTGCATATGCACCAGCATCTACAAAATGTAATTTCCTTTCCTAATGAAATTACGATTTTTCCTTATGGGAAAAAAGAAAGTAGCAACGTTGGTTATGTGGGAGAATGTAGGGAACATGTATCTTGTTTTTTTTTTGTTTTGAGGTTGTATTTCAATTTGGATCTTGACTAAAAGCTTTAGGGTACTTGTCAACAACCAGGGAGCATCAAGTTTCTCCTTCACTACAAGAAAAAAGATCATTGGTGAGGGTCATGCATGTGATGGACCTTTAAGGTCTGTCACCAATGTGACATATGGTGACGATATTTAAAAAAGCGTTGTTGTAAGTGTATATAGTGATGGTCCTTTAAGGTTTGTCACCAAAGCCATTTTCAATGACACTTTTCATGAGGGTCATTAAAGGCTTGTCACTAATTATCTCTTTGGTGACACTTTTGGTGAGGGTCGTTAAATGCCCATCACTAATTATCTCTTTGGTGACACTTCTAGTGATGATATTTTATTGACCGTCACCAATGATGTTTTTGGTTACTTGTGGTGACGATCAATAACTGTTTGTCATCATTGATCATTCCAATGAGTTTTTTATGACGCTTCATGCATGTGAAGGACCTTTAAGGTCCATCACCAATGTCACATATGGTGACAGTCTTTAAAAAATTGTTGTTGTAAGTGTATATAGTGATGGTCCTTTAAGGTTTGTCACCAAATCCATTTTCAATGACACTTTTGGTGAGGGTCGTTAAAGGCCCATCACTAATTCTCTTTTTGATGACACTTCTAGTGACGATATTTTATTAACCCTCACCAATGCTCTTTTTGGTTACTTTTGGTGACAATCAAAAAATGTTCGTCATCATTGATCATTCCAATGAGTTTTTGATGAAGCTATGTACTTGTTACTATATTTTTTGTCAAAAGATAACGATTCAAGATCATTGTTGTGGAGTCTTTTTTATTATGTGTCCAAGGTCATAGTGGTTATAATAGTCAGTCAATTTGTTAAGAATTAGTTAGTGTGTATCATTTCCCTCAAGTCATAAGAATATAGTTTTCCTACGAGTCAACACATGATTCATCTCTATTAGGTTTATTATCTAACAAATTTCCTTTAAATAAAGTTCCACTAGTGTTTTTAGGAACTATATTATTTAATACATAATCAAGCTCTATCAATTCTATTATTGAGAGAGACCTAGCACTCTTCAACACTCATGGCACACCTTAAAATGCTTTGGAACAGTACACTAACATTCCTTGGCACATCACATGTCTTGGAACATCTTTCTACCTAGAACATCTTGCCATGAGTAGGATACCCAATCACATGTTGGCATGCCCTAGCATAGCATAGCACTCCCCTATCATGTGTTGGCATAACCCGAAACACCATGTCAAAATATTGCATTGAAAAACATTAGAAATTGGCACACATTCGCACTTAGAATGTATTGGAACAGATTATAAGTGTGCCTAGCATGCCCCTTTTGAAAAAGATAAAGTCTTGACTTCTTAACCCTCTTATGTGTTCATTTCCTTGCGTTTTAGCTTGTTTATTCCTTTTGTTACCTTGAAACTCCTTAACGCATATTGGCATATTATGGCACCATGCACATCCTAGCATGTCTTAGCACCTGGAATGCCTTGGCACTATTTGTCACATGCTAGCACACCCTGAAAATACCTAGCAGACTCTAGCACTTCTTGACATTCTCTGATATTACCTGGTGTGCCTTATCCATGCTTAGTATACCTTGTCACTCCCTCCTTGGAATGACAACTAACACTCATTAACACTCCCCGACGCACCCTTATATTCATTCACTTCCATGCATTTTGACCTAGTTCTCCCTTGCATTGTCCTAGTACTCCCTAACACTCCTCAACATGCATTGGCACTCTCTAGCACACCTTAGCACTCTTTGATATGCTCTTCCACTTCATAGCATGCATCACACTCCCTGACGCACATTAGCACTTGGCACATGTTGGCACTTGGCAAGTATTAGCATGTTTGGCACGCGTTGAGATGACTTGGTATGATTTGGCATGGTTTAATATTAAAGTTATTTGAGATCAATTATTGGAAACTATATGAGAAGAAATAGAGGAATATTTGGCACTTAGAATGCATTGACACTTGGCACCTATTGGCACCTAGTGTTGGTTTTCCTAGCATGACCCTCATGGAAAAGGTAAATTGATGACTTATTAACCCTATTAGGTGCCCATTTATTTTTAGTTTAACTTGTTCCTCCCTTTTGTTCCCTTGACAGTCCTTGGCATGCATTGTCACACCCTCGTACATCTTGGCATGCCTTCGCACTTGGCACATCTTATCTTGTTTGACATGTCTTCGTACTATCTGGCACATGTTAGCATGCCCTAGCATTCCCTAACACACCTTGGCAGCCATGAACTTACAACTAGAATTATATTTTTCCATGACTTGGGAACATTACATTCATTAGAACACCTTGGCACTCCCTAGTTTTCATGTCCTCTATTATCCTCCACAATGTCCCAGGCTCATGAGGAGATCGACGAAGGTAATCACAGATCAAGATTTTAGTTTGGTATCTAGTCCTACCAAACCAGAGAGGGATCTCTCTATGAAATCATAAGAAAGAGATGATTGGATTGTAAAGGATTTTAGGCTAGATAGCTAGGTTCAAATGGGTTTTGGAAAATTTAGGGTTTTGTTGCTGGATAAGGGAGAAAAACCATGTAGCTAGGTCAGAGGATCAAAGGGTTACAAAAAAAAATACAAAAAGGAGAAAGGTAGCATTACTTTTGTGATGGATCTTAGGGCTTTTTGGTGTAGTGTAGTGTTTGTAAGAAGTGAAAGGTATTAATGAGCATGAAACATGAATTTATTAAGCAAGAAATAAAGTAACACATAATGATTTTTCCATCAAAATAGGGCTTTATGTAAAGAACTTTGTTTATAAAATGTAAGGAAAACCATTGAATAATTGATGAATGGAAAGAGAATATTAATATATTTCATATAAAGCTATAACAAAGAAAAAATAATATCACAAACTTACCGCACATGAATTCCTAGATAATAGTGGCAAATCGTGTCCTTTGATTTCCAGAAAATGTCCAAGTACAAGCTACAATAGTTCTCTCCTCTGAAATCCAACCCATTCTATCACTGAGAAACTGATACATAAAGACCAAAAAAACATCTCCCCACTCTTAGGGGTCGAATCAATGACTCTAGGAACTGTTCCATGAGGTGTTCTAACCAAACCCTAATGTATAGGGAAGTTAAAAACGCTTCTACAATTAACTTTGACTCCAACCTCTCTCATAAATGAGGTCAAATTTACATCAAAACAACTTATAAATACTAAAATCCTATCATTTACATTTACTTTTACCCCTAATATTCATCGACTTCACCCTTTTGACTTTTACCAGAGTCAAACTAGGAATTACAAAAAATTACACAATGAAAATTCTACAAAAATCTCAAAAATTTCTAGGTGTACAATGAGCTATTGGAGGCCATTTTTTAGTGCCCGTATAAAGTCCAAATCCAGATCGGAAGCATTATCTGGAAATCTGGGAGAGTGTAGATGTCTTTAGAGTAGTGTTTCACTCAAAATGACCAATTTTTGGCTGAGATATGGACATTCTTCCAAGGTGTCTCCAGGTGCGCGACGAAATGGAAAGAGAGGGGTAGAAAGGTGATTTTTGGCCTCTTTTTTGAAAATTTCTCAAAACCTGAGCCCCAAAGTAGGAAAGTGGGAAAAATGGGGTCATAATTTTTCCAAAAATGTTGATTTTAAATCATTTGGAGCCCTGAGGAAGAAGCAAAGCATGAGCTCGCTGTGCTGCTAGCCAAAAAATTATAAGTCTACACCAAAACACAAAATTTTCTCCAAAACCTCCCAAAATTTGTCCAGAGATGACTCCTTAGCACACCCAGAACTTGCTAACACTCCCTATCATACACTATTATTCATTCATTTCCATGCAATTGAAACTAGTCCTTCCTCGTGTTTCCCTGACACCACCTAACATTACCTTGTCAATGCCTCCTTAGCACACCTAGAACTTGCTAACACTCCCTATCACACACTCTTATTCATTCATTTATATGCAATTGAAACTAGTCCTCCCTTGTGTTTCCCTAGCACTCCCTATCATGTGTTGGCGCCACACCCTAGCACCTGACACCTCTTGGCATGCCTTATCACTTGGCATGTCTTGGAATGACTAACATGCCAAGGAACTTTCTAGAATGTGTTATCGCTTCCTAGCATTCCTTGTACACCTTGGCACTCCCTAGTTGTCATTTCCTCATAAATAGCCATACTTTTTTTGTGACTTTGGAACCCAACAATGTCAGTGAAAAAATAGTGTTGTCCCTAGACAAAAGTCTCCCTTTGTCTAAAATTGCTTTTTCCATCCCCTTATTGTAATCGTAGCCTTACCTATTGCAAGTCCTATTATGAAATTATCCTAATACACTTCATCCTTGGGACACCTGGAAGACACTCTTATTCATTTGTGTCCATGCACTTTGACCTAGTTCTCCCTTGTGATGCCCTCACACTCCCCAACACTCCTCGACATGCATTGGCATTGTCTGGAATGTGTTATCATGCCTTTTCATTCCTCGGCATGCCCTAGCACTCCTTAGCTATCATGCCTTCATAACTACCCTTATTGGTTTTAATACTTGGGAACCAACCAAGTCCGACCTCGACTACAACATCTTGACCAAGTTATAGTTACTTCAACTATACTATCCCTTGTTCACCTAAGAATGGCCTATAACTCATCTTAGGCTACTCATGCCCAATATTAGCTCATCTCACTTAAGAAGTTACCAAGTCAAGGTTCATGTCTAACCATGGCCATAAAACAACTAAGTAACATAGTTTAAATCTTGACATGGCATAGCACCTGGCATGTCTAACAATCCCTTGGCACTATGTGGCGCATGTTGGCATTCCTTGCATGCCATGGCATGCTTTAGCACTACCTATCATACCGTACCACTCCTTAACATGTTATGGCACTCTTGCATGCCTTGGAACGACCTAGCATATAAATTTGTCACTCCCTCCTAAGCACACTTGGAATTCACTGACACTCCCTATCATACACTCTTATTTGTTCATTTCCATGCATTTTGGACTAGTTTTCCTTTGTGTTTATGTCACATTCCCTAACACTCCCTGACACGCATTGGCACACCCTAACACGCATTGGCACACCCTGACACGCATTGGCACACCCTGACACGCATTGGCACACCCTAACACGCATTGGCACACCCTGACACGCATTGGCACACCCTGACATGCATTGGCATACCCTGGCATGTCGCCCTAACACTCTAGCATTTCTTGGCACCACCTAACATACCTTGTCGTCCCCTCCTTAGCACACCTAGAACTCACTGACACTCCTTGTCACACACTCTTAGTCTTTCATTTCCATGCATTTGAAACTAGTGCTCCCTTATGTTTCCATGGCACTCCATAACACTCTGTGGCATGCATTGGAACACCCTAGCACCAGACACATCTTGGCATGTTTCCTTAGCTTCTAATATGCCTTAACATTGCCTAGCATACCTTATCACTCCCTCCTTAGCACGCCTGGAACTCACTAAAACTTCCTATCACAAAATCTTAATCATTCATTTGCATGCATAATTTTCACCTATTGCTCCCTTGTGTTCCCCTAACACTCCTTAACACTTCTTAGCATGTGTTTTTGATAGGCACAACACTATATATAGGGAAACTCATCCTCCATTTGTGGACAAGCAAATTTGGTAAGTAAGTATGTAATAAGAAGTGCGAAGATAACCAACCATGAGAAGGAAACAAAGAGAGAATATTTTGGTGTTGTTTATGGGTTGTTTTAGGGCTAATAGATCCACACGTGCAAGGGAAGGAAGAATTATCTACTACAGAAAAGGTCGAAGATCTTGTTGTTGTCCAAGAAGTCAATCAAGGAAGAAGATAAGCAATGTTACACATCGAATTATAATAAGACTTCATACCATCCAAGCGAAGAAGATCAAGGTCCAAATGGTTGGTCAACCACATGTTCTAGGGTTTATGCAAGAGGGCCAAGAACTACAGATCTAATCCATGGAATTGGAATTTGAAGGGTAGTCGAGTTATTGAAGGAAGAAGCCTGATCATCGTTGACTCAAGGAAAAATGAGGAAGATGAATCAAGGAGGCTTGTGACTTGGTCTTGGAGAGGTCACTTGGTATTCGTCAATTGAAATCTATATAATAAGAAGATCTCGCTTGGGTTTTCCTCTCATGTTGGAGAAGTTTTGGCCCTGGTTGATCGCATATTCCATGTGTCTCTTGTCTCCTCATTGTTTATGCATTGGTAGATGTTTGATGAAGAATATTGCTTTGAGCATTGTTTGTTATTATGGATTAGTCCTGAATGTGTTTGTGTATGAAAAATTGGTTGGGTTTGTAAACTATGAGTAAAGCAGTGTTTGATTGATGCATGCTTCCTACAATAGAATGTGTCTCTTACTTAAACAATTAATTTAGTGGAAACATGGGTATTTGGACAATTATTTTGGAATTTACGCACCTTACAAGTACATCAACTCATATAATGCATAAATATAATGGGAAGTTGTAACGTGTTGCATCATAGAAAGGATGTTGATAAAATATGATAGCTTAAATGTACATGATAGTTTGGAAAGGTGGGGAATAAATCCTATTTAGTCATAGGTAGCCTAATAAATTCCTTTTTTAATATTTAAATGTCCATGATGATTTTGAAAGTAGGTGGGTAGCAATTCTTACTCATGTCATAGATAGCCTAACGAGTACTTTTATCTATCTAGAATGATACTAGATACAAAAAAAAATTGTATTGTGTGCTTCTTCAAATTCTTTTATAATATATCATGTTATAAAAACTTTAAAATAAGCTTCTCACTTTGGTTCTTGGATTTGTGGTAAAATCTAAACCCAGCTTCTAAAAGTAGTGTTATTTTGGAGGATACCAACAATATTTTTCACTCCATAAAGGTTTTAATCTATCTTTTGATCTTTTATGAGTTTTTTTTGGATGATTGTACTTTAAAAATAAAGATGCATCTGCAAGTTTCTCACTTGCTAATTTAGAATCAATGAAAAAAATAAAAATAATTAATTACATTTACTTGCAGAGTTTACCTGAAATTGATGGAACATGTTGATTACATCAAATGAGTGTGAAATTGAATTTTAAAATTTTATTAATGTCCTCAATGCTTGGAAAATGTAATGGGATCAGATGATAAGTTAACATGTAAGGTATTTAGTGAGACATTGCTTCTCTTCAAAGAAAAGTATATCTAAACCAAGTGCAATACCAGGGAGAGAGAGGATTCTATAGTGTGCAAAGCTTAGTTGTGTGGGTTTGGGGCTAAGGCATAGTTGCTCCATTTAACTGAAATAAAATGAGAGGAAATGAGGCAATGCATACTTTGTAAATCTTAGCAATGAGGATTTGGGGTTCAAGGCTTAGTCACTTCATAGTTGAAATAAAATGAGATCAAATGAGACAAGGACTTGCAAATTATTAGTTATATGTAGTGAAATTAAAGTGAGTAAACACAAAGTATCAAAATTCAAAGTAGAATCAACCCTTGTGCATGAAAATTCAGTCAAGCATTTTTTTATTGCTGAATTCCCCCTCAAATATACATTTGATTAATGCAAAATATTAGAAAACCACATCTATGTTATCGAGGTATCTCGCTTAGATGCAGAAACCTTTCCCCTTGGCTTCCCATTGAGTTTTAGGTTGTGTTCCCCTACACTCATATATGCTCACTAGGGATACTACACTCCAACATGACGGATTCTAAGATATATTGTGATAGGGGGGTGAGGGTTTTGGAAATTCTTGTGGCACAGGAAAGTCTTGCCATGTTTATTTCAACAATACAGAAGCAAAATTCTCATGTAGAAGGATTTATGGTGCCTTTTTTGGAAATAGAAATTTCATATATTATGGTTCTTCTTGGTACAATATTACTGATTCATAGAGAAAGATCAATGTTTCCTTGGGTGGAACTATACCAATGTGTAGGTGGGACCAGGCTCATGAGATTCATTTTTTACTACCATCACAATGAACTACAACCAAATTGACCCATGAGATTCGTTTTTTACTGCCATGACAATGAACTACATCCAAATTGGTTATAAAAGATTGCATTGTTAAAAGTTAATTTTTAGCTTTAAAGTTTGACATAATAATTATAAAACCAAATCTCGTTTGTTTAAATAACATGGAAACCCATAATATTAGTATTATATAATTAAACATTAATAAAAAATATTTATAGTTTTTTTTGTTTAATTGTATAAAGTCCAAATCTAAATTTGTTTAAAATTACAACTTACAACATGATTAATTATTTTGTAATTTTGAAAAATAAAAAATATAATTTTTTGAAATGAGTATACAATAAGATAAGAAAATATACATTCCATACATTTTGATATATTCATAAAATTTAATGTTTTTAAAATTTATAACAAAATAAATAATTATAATTAAAAAATTTAAGGATCATCCAAACTAAAAATTTACTTTATGCCGCATTTTCTTTCCATAGCGTATTCAAATGAATGTTGAGTAGTTGAAAAAAAGGAAATACCATTTTCTTCCCCACCTTAGTGTATTCCAATGAATGTTGAGTAGTTGAAAAAAAAAGGAAAGACCACAACAATTTTTCTTCCCGGCCTTAGTATATTCGAATGAATGTTGAGTAGTTGAAAAAAAAGAAAAGACCATGGGCACAATACAATCTGATCTGTGACTATATGGAAGCAGGTAAGGTTGCTGGATCAATATTTAGAGTTTCTAGATCAATGACCATTCTTAGAATTGATTTGAAAATTTGTTTTATATTTTCACATGAAATGTGTGTTGAGTAGTTGAAAAAAAAAAGGAAAGACCATGGGCACAGTACAATCTGATCTGTGGCTATATGGAAACAGGTACAGGTCGTTGGATCAATTTTTAGGGTTTCTACATGGATGGCCATTCTTAGAATTGATTTGCAATTTTTTATTTTTATTTTCACATGAAATGTTATAGTAAGTTGCTGGCAATTATTGTTTCATGGTTGAATTTTTTCACATGAAATGTTACAGTAAGTTGCTGGCAGTTATTGTTTCATGGTTGAATTTGGATGCGTTGAGAAATAAGATTGAAGAGGATCTCTTCAATGGCTTGCTCACAAAACATGGATGTATTTTTTCTGGGCAAATTTGGACCACCATGGAAGGATCAGAAACCTTGGTCTTTCTTCAAGAGCCCAAGAAAATACTTGCACAGGTACGCTTTCTCTCCTTTAATCCCTTCCTCCATTTCAATTGCTTCAAATAATCTACCAACTTTTTCACCTCAAATTAGGTTATTTGGGTTTTGTTTTTTAAGAATTTAGCTTCAAATGAACTAGCCCCACAATTACTATATTGGTAATGAAATTTATATTAAATATATGCTAAACTCTTATAGTAGTTTTGTAGTACACCACACGAGGAAAAAAACGGAAAAAAGAACAACGTAGACTTCTCAGGGTAACTCCTTGCCCTCCCTCATTTCAATGCAACATGAAAATATTTTCTTGCTCTCTTTCCATTTTAGGGTAGGAATCTCAATTTCAAGCTCTGTTACTAGACGGAAGTCTTCGTTTCCGAAAAAAACCGTATAAAAATGGAACGATACAGAAAACGGTGTTTTATATGGTAGTTTTTGTTTTTTATGCAAGAAACTGAGTTTTCCAAAAACAGTTCATTTCTTGAAACTATTTTATGGAAAACGTTAATCTGATTCATTTGCAATATGGATCTCTTCCCATTGGATGTCAACATGAACCATAAAAAACATTGGTTTTCTGGATAGTTTTTGAAGGCATTTTCATAGTCTATGGTTAGAAGTCAACCATATATAGCTTAGGTGCTAACAGAATAAGTTTGTTGCAAATAGGTTGGGTGTTCTCCCTAGTGACAACACCTTGCAATAGTGCTTAATATATATTTAACAACGTTGACTATTTAGGGATTTTATTAGTTAAAGTTGTGTTATTTTTTTAATTGTAGCCATTGATGTGTAGCAGTGTATGGTTAAGTTTTTACAAAAAAATTTGTTATTTTTGTGTTGCTTTTATTTAAAAGTGGATTTAGTGATTGTATCTAATATTTAAAATGTGTATTTTCATACAAAATTATAAATTGAAATGTATAAGGTTTCTTTATATATAGTTTTGTAAATTAGTAATGTATATAGATATTTTATATATATTTTTATAAATTAGTAGTTAAATAATTTAGTTATTTTTTCTAGTTAATTAAGTATTTTATATAAACATTGGGACACATTTTTTTTTTGCCATTGGTGTGGTTTATAACGTGTCAAATGATTGGAAAAGGATTTTGATAAAACCATCCTATAGAAACTTTTATCAACTATTAGACTATCTATAATATTAAATATCACCAACCAAAGACATTAATTTAAATATATAAAAAATAATAATTATCTATTATCCATCTCATTAATAGTTTTATCCCATAAATACTTTTTTCATCGGTGATAAGAGAGATTATGTTAGGTAATTTGAAATAACAAAGCTTAAGAGCAACAAGCTATTATTAATATGTCTATAATGCAAACATAATTTCAACTAATGATAAATATGGAAAGTTTCATAATTACATAAAAATAGTGATAGAAATAATTGTAAATTTATAAAAATAAACAAGTCTAAAAAATGAAAATACAAAATAGAAATTCATCATTTAATAAATTTTAAATACAAAACAAATAGGAGTACTACTACAAGAAAATAATCCTCTTCATTTATAAATAACCACTGTAGATCTATCTCCAAAGAGATCAAATCTCTCTCTCTCTCAACAAACCTCTTCAAATGAAGAGATTCTATCCTCTCAATCTTTGATACACAATTAAAATGGATCTAGGTTGCTTTAGTTATTAGCCTTTGACTAGGCTACATTGCAGAATTGCAAAAAAATACCATGGACAAAAACCATGGGTTAGGAGTACCATAGGAAAAAACCATGGACAAGAAAAAACCATGGGTTAGGAGTACCATAGGAAAAAACCATGGACAAGAAAAAACCATGGGTTAGGAGTACCATAGGAAAAAGCCATGGACAAGAAAAAACCATGGGCTAGAAAATTTTATGGTTTTTAATTTTTTTTAATTTGATTTTTTATTTTGACTGAGTTAAAATGCCAAATATTATAACATATTCCCTAGGTGGATAGGGTCTCTTAGCACAAAAACCAAAAATATATTAAGAGGGGCCTAGAAGAAAATACCTAGATTATGACACTTCTTTTCAAGACTTCAAGGTCTCTCTAGCTGTTTTAATTTATGAAAGAAAATTGATGAGAAAAAAATAATAAATTAAATAAATATTAAGTACAAAACCATGGAATCTAACAAAACAATGTGCAATAACTAGCAAATTTAATTAATATAAAGTACAAAACCATGGAATATAACAAAACTATTGGCAATAACATTTTTCCAAAAGTGATGTTAACATAAACAAATCTAGGGACTAAAAAAGAATGGTTTGGTAAGTTCTAACCATGGGCAATAACATTTTTTTTAAAGTTATTTTAACATAATCACATTTAACAACTTAAAATGAATGATTTGGTATGTCATAACCACAAGTGATATTTATATATAATATTTAACTACGTAGAAATTAAAAAAATCACAATTTAATAATTTATTTCACTTATTTATATTGATCAACGACACTTGTGAATTGGAAACATTGACTCAGATAACAAATTTTAATGGATCGAAAAGAATACAATCAAAATTAATAAAATAGCATTAATATCAAGAAAGAATATCTAAATTTAGCTATTAAAATTTAACATAAAAATAAATTTACTACACAAAACCATATATATGATGCATTGAAATAATTAATATAAAACATGACTACATAAAATAATCGTTTAATCAATGCAAATAAAAATATGAGACATCCATTATACACTTTAACAATAATTATGGTAAATAATATATACTAGCCTAGATCCATCTTAATTTCGGATATACCAACACCCTAAAGGGATCAAATCTATTTTATAAATTAGTAATGTATATAGATATTATATATATATTTTTATAGATTAGTAGTTAGATAATATAGTTATTTTGTTTGTCACAAACTAGCAATTTAATATCTAGTTCAACTATACTTTTAAAATATATTATTTTTGTTATTATAAAGATTAGTTTTATATTATAATGGATTAAAGATAAATTTTTGAAAGATTTCTCTTTAGATTTTGTCTTCAAACACATGTTGTAGTATTTATGGTTCTGCAAGTGGCAATAGTTCAAGACAACCCTCTATTTTTGGCTCTATATGATCAACTCAATCTCCACCATCTTGTTACCCAACCATGAAAACAATAACCCAATAACTGTGTGGAAAATGCTACAATAGATCCAAAATTTGAGGTCCACTCAAGTCACATCCAAGAATATATACAATGTACGTGGGATCATGTACTCATTTGGAAAATGCAAAGGCTAAATCAAACTCGAATTCGGTGCCAAGTGTTTCTTCACTATTGTATTTACCATCCTAGAGGATCAAACATGGATATTCAAGAATGGCTTATGTGAGCAATGGAAGCTTTGTTGATAACTATAAGTATTAAGGAATGGCCCATGTGAGCAGCTAAAGCCTATGAGAAACTACCTATGAACCATAGTATTCGAGAATGTTAATGATGAATTCTTGGTTTTATGTCTCATATTTTTCTTGTTTTTTATCTCTCCTCGTTTCTTGAATGTGAAACAAATGCTTGGTTTTATGTTTCATATTTTTCTTGTTTTTCTCTCGCATCATTTCTTCAATATGAAACCTCCAAACTCTGTTTCTCGTCTCGTTGTCATTTCTCATTTCGTTTCCTCTTTCTGGTTTCTAGTAACATAGATTTCAAGCCCTTCCTTCTAGCTTGGTAAAATTTTTGCATTGCTCTCAACTCCAAAAGCAGGTAATAGAAAGGATGGGTAGAAAGCTTGGTACCCAAGATAGAGTTAAAGAGGAAGAAACATTGAGTCAGACATTGTAAGATTCCTCTTGTGGGGTAAAAGGATCACAACAAGGCCACACTAAGCCCCCGAGAGAGAACGAAGATGCTACCGCATGCAGTGGTAACAATTAGAGTATGGTGCAACACCTTATATTAAGGTCAACCAATGACATAATATTAGCAAAAATCTAAGCATGAAAATAGATTGAAAATTTGAAACAAAAACAAAAGGGAAAGCCTCACTAACTCGTCACACCCTTTCTCAATAATTGGGCAACATTTGGGTATGAAAAAACAGCAATCCCTTATTCAAAATCCCTGTTTGATTTTATAGATCTCTTCATATTGATGGATGGCTTTGACCCTCATCGAATGGCCATTTGATGAGTGCTGGGAAATTGCATTCATTAAACTTCCTGGCAACTGTTTGAAAAATTTTTAATTTAAAACTTTTATACAGAACTTCGACTTTTGCATTTTGTAATTTGGTGCATATTTTTTCTGCTCATGCCACATTTGTTTAAATAAACTACATATTTATTTTCTTTTGATTACATTTCTCAATTATGGTCATGGATTAATCCTGGACAAGTAATGAAAACAAGATATGTTCCAGGGAATTGAACATATGTTTTTTCATCACTTGTATCGATATACTTTGACAGGATGAGCATAAAAACCTGAACCCCTCGCTTCATCGCACTATGACCGATAGAGACCTTCCTAGATATTGAGCACAACACATAGCCCATATCATTCAGAGATATACTGGTGTTATTATTTCACCTTGAGATGGATATATATTTGTTTTATTGCAGTAAGGAAACAACAACTACATTACGATACATCAACTATACTCAAATGCAAAAACTATTTTTCCTGTACAACCACGTTGAGAGTAATAAGTATCTTCCCATGTGTCATCATAGCAACAAATTCCATTTTTCTAATTCATCGTGTTTCTCATTCTAGTGGCTGCCATTATTGTGCAAGTTTCTCCTGTCACCTTTTGCCTCCATGAAGCTTGATAAGAAAATGCTAAGACAATGCGAAATGTCAAATTTTGGCAGACATTCCAAAAACCTTTTTGATCCATTTTCTAACATGGTCCACAATATTCTTTGATAGTTCTATGATGTATCTCTTCCAAAACTTGATTTTTTTTCATATCTAGACAACTAATTTGATAAATTATCTCTTTAAATATGTCTTGGACTCGAAAGTTATTGGATGTTCTTGGAGATGGGCCAAGTGTTCACCCAAAACATCCAAACATATCAATAACAACACATAGTTTAACAGAAATATTCATCCTCATCCAATTCTTAAATGCATAAATATTCCTCTAAAATCTTGGATTTCCAATACACTGGGCCTATTACTTATATCCCCTGGTTTTAGTTTCTCTTACATGTTTGGCGATTTAGTTGGAATATGTCAAAATATAGAGTTCCTTGATGTCTTCACTCCAACTTCTTGGATGCCATCTCAAAGAAAGGCTCAGAGGATATTCCAAATATTATCTTTAGAGATGGCCATTTTGACCCGAATGGCCGAGTATCCATGCCATCAGTCACACTCTTCTATGCATGTGTACAGTACCAAGCAATTTATCATCAATAAACATTGTTGCAAGACAATAATTGTTCAAATTAATTTATGAGACATTCTAGATATCTAAAGAGATTTCCTTATAAAGCTTAAGTTCAGCAAAGCATCCAACATATGGATCATGAAACAATGGATCCTCACACTAATATATTCACCATGGGATTGAGACAAAGATATACAAATTGTAAACTCCCTCATGTAGATGAGAAAGTGGTGTTGGAGACTCTCCACATTAAATTTCTCAGATTGAAGGGTGAGGGAACCATGAGTACCATTTAGAATCGACATTCTTACCATATTCAAATGGTGTCCTTCCTCAATGTAAACAATTCTTCAATAATATGGCCACTCTCCCACATGTGTCACTTCTCCCAATCCTCATGCTTAATTGGCACACTGCACCTATGCATTGCATTGGACAATGCGTATGTCTTGGGACTTTGTATCCACTGTAGTGGGCCTTTATCCCTCTTTTATTACAAAGCAGACTTCTCAGGGTAGGGGAAATTGCAACTCCCTGCCCTCCCTCATTTTAATGCAACACGAAAATATTTTCTTGCTCTCTTTCCATTTCACGGCAGTTCTTCAATCAAAAATCTCAATTTCAAGCCCTTCCTTCTAGCTTTGGTTGAATATTTGCATTTTTCTCAACTCCAAAAGTAGGTGATAGAAAGGATGGATAGAAGGCTTGGTACCCAATCTAGAGTTAAAGAGGAAGAAACATTAAGTCAGACACTACAAGATTCCTCTCGTGGGGTAAAAGGATTGCAACAAGGCCATAGTAAGCCCCTGAGAGAGAAAGAAGATGATACTACATGCAATGGTATCAATCAGAGTATGGTTCAACATTGTATATTAAGGTCCCATTATCATGCACTCAGGACTTTGATTGTTGAGGAGAGAGAAAGTATTTTAAAAGCAAAATCTGGGAAATTTGAGGCTATAATTAGCAAAGTGGAAAGCTTTCACAATCTTGTTCAGAGACCTCGTGAGAAAGTTGATACGCTCTTTGATCTCACATCCACACTCCTCACTACTATTAACAAATCACAAAATAATGATGGTGCTACCCCATTTGATTTTATCAGTAGTGATATTTTAGGAAACTATAGTGACTAGGCATATGGAAGCAGGTCCTTGGAGGGAAATGACAATCACACCTAAATATCATGGAGGAATCTTGGGCTTTTAGTTGCTTCTATTTTCTAGTATGCAGTAGGAATTTGCACTATTCTTTGACCAATGGATAATGAACCCAAGCAAAGGAAAGCTATAGCATAGAGAAAACAGACTAAGCCAACAGAAAGCACTCAACCTGAAGCAGTGAAAGAGTCCTTGGAAGATGAAAAATCAGAAATGTACAAGAATATGGCAAGCATATTTAACATTTTGCAAAAATAGAAGCAAGTCAGATTAGAGAATTTGGTTCTAATTAGAATGTCATTTTCTGAGACAGTAGAACACATCTTTGCATTATCATTTCTAGTAAAGGATGGTAGAGTTGAAATAAATGTGGATGAAAATGGAAAACATTTTGTTGTCCCCAAAAATGCTCCTAGAGCTATAGAAATGGCATCTGAAGAAGATTCTTACAACCAATTTGTTTTTCAGTTTGATTTTAAAGACTGTAAGTTGATGATGGAAGTTAGTGGTGAGCAGTTGATGCCTCACAGAACTAATCCACTTATTATCCTTGTTCTGAGAAGTCTGCAGAGACTCTTATCCAAGATATTTCAAGAACAAGGGCAGAGTGGTACCTGCAACCCTTAAGGTGCAGAAGGGTGAATGTGAAAGTGATGATGATAGTGTATGTCTTCAAAGAGGAACACCTAAGAAGCGAAATAAGTGTCTCCTATGACTTTTGCTGCTTTTTTGGGTCTTTTTGTTGGAAACTATCTCTGTTTCTATTAGTGCACTGTAATTCATACAGGAAGCTAATCTTTAATTTAAGCACTCTAGTATATAAACAATGCTATCGTGTTCTCATAATTAGTTATAATTAAGTTGATTGGTAGTGCAAACCCTCGGTCATGTAGTACACCCCTTTAGCCATGGTTCCAAGGCCTGGGCAGAAGACTGGCATCACGTAAAAGGAAATTGTTAGTGTAAGATGTCAAGTTTGATCTATTAAACCATGAGTAGTATCCTTGTGATAGTATGTTGTAATTTTATGTTTGAAAAGTATTTTGAGATACCACACAAGAACAAAGTTTCTGATTGTGTAGTTGGTTTAATTTGAGAATACATAGAGATGAGAGTAGGGTAAGGCCAGGTGAAAATAGATGTAAATACATAATTTCAAAAAACTAGCTAGTAGCCCTTACCATACCCAAACCCTTTTTTTGGCACTACATGGATAGAGAGATCCACCCGGAGGCGTGTGGAGAATAAGTAGGGATATGCATGCTTGATCCAGGATGTATTCGTTATAGATGTATAGAAAAGAATTACATGTAAAATTTCAACTCAACACAAAAAGGTGCACATAATAAAAGAAGAAGTAAACACATAAAAGGCACAAAAAGAAGACACCAAGGTTTGATAACGAAGTTCATCCAATTCGGACTACGTCTCCAGGCCAGCTCAACAATGGGGAGGCCTTTCTTATTAAATGACATGAAAGCAAAGAGAATTACATTCATCAAATTGTCATACAAGAGGCTTATACCTCCAATTTGCAAGATGACTTGTGAAATGGATGCCTGAGATGGAGAGGTATGTAGCACTAAAGATTCCTGCAACAATAAAATGGGGTTGGAGTATGTAAACTATCCAACAGATCAATATGTGCTCTCGACCTCTTGCAAAATAGCATGCTGCAACAAAAAAAAATGCCTCCTCCCTTGTTCTTCCATTGATTGTGTTTTATAATGGATTCTTTGGATAGAATCCCATCCAAATCAGGGCTTCTCTCGCTCATAATAGAGGCTGGTAGAGTGGAATGATCGGCGGGTGCAACCACCTCTCAAAATGGTATTTTTATCGTTGAGGTGATAAGACCTCAAAACCCTGAAAAACACTAAAAATCTGCCTCAAAACCATATACTGGGACCTCAAAAATCATAAAATTGAGCTTATTCTCCATATCGAGTCCATGCTAAGGTCGCAAATTGGCATATCAGGGGTGTACCTGTCTAGGTTATTGGGAATGACCGACCGCCAATCGTCGATCACCGATATCGATGTCAACCGATCGCGTTGGCATCCCACACATATATCGTCGGGGTGTCCGATAATGGTTCTGTCGATCTGATTAATCGCCAATCGCAACCTGGCATCGCCAATATACATATATGTAATACCTCCAATCGGTTACCTCTGATCCGTCGATCCGATCTGATTGAAGATCGGCGATCGGGGGTTCCACTACTCCTTGCTTAAGTCTGCCTCTATGCGACCTCCGATTGCGATTTGGCCTTAAAGGCTTAAGACCCATTTTCAAAGGAAAATCCTCATTTTCTTAAGGATCGAAATCCTTCTTCTAGCAATAACTCCATCATCCGAACTCGAATTGAATTACCGTTTGCACCATTGGAATCAGGAAGATGAGATCTCTGCTCTGGTCCTAAGTTAACTTCACTCTGATCACTTTTATTTCTGAGTTTTTCCATGCCATTGTATCTGAAGATCCACCTGGATCAATCCTCCCCATTGAGGAGCTTTTGTACCACTAAAATCTTTTCGTTAGTCAATTGGCAAGTGAGGGAATTGTTCCCTCACTTTCTCTTTCTCTGACCATCTCGTCTTGCTGGGATGAATTACCTTGAATCCAACTCGAAGGTACTCCACATCTCCTCGCTGTGAAGTCCTAGTCCTTTTTTCGAGGATGATGACTTTGGGCAACTCATCGAGATATTCTGGTGCGAAATCATCGATGGTAGGAACTAT
>APFE031225793.1:32578-52180 GCA_000404065.3 Pinus taeda | reverse complement strand
ATACGCTCCTAAATCAAACATGGCCTTGTGCAAAACATAATCATGCAATCTAAGGCTGATGTAAAAAGGGGCTACATCACTATCCTCAGATTGGCCTTCTAATGCCGGACCAAAGATAAGCTCGGGTTAGTCATCTTCCACATTAACCATATCAGACAGGGGATCTACATTCAAAATCTTTGACACTTGACCTTTATAACTGCTATTCTTCATTAATTCAGTCAAAGGTATTGACACTTTTAACTTAGCAATCGCATTCTCTAAGCTAAAGGCTATAGTTTTCTCAACCTCTTTGACTGGAACATCCTTATTTTCAGTCTTCTCCTTTGTTGCACTTGGCTGATTTGACTTTTCATCTGCTGATTGTACTTTGCTAGAAGTAGGATCTGCTGGCTCCTTTCCCTTTTTTGAACATTTGGAGAATCATTCTTTGGTGGTGTTGCTTCCTTCCGCTTCTGAATTGGATTGATCGGTACATCCTTACTCCTGAATGAATATTGTCTTTGTTGCGCTGTCAATGCATTCATATATCCCCTCTAATATTCATCTAATTCCTCTTCTAGGACTGTTTCATTTGCCAATATAAAATCTTCATCTTTTTGTACAACTGGGCTTTCTGAATACTCCTCATCTTCAGTGATATAAATTGGCAAACCATCTGGTGTAAAAAAGTGATTCTCCTCCCCTATTGGAGCCTCATCATCCTCTGATTCAGTGCCATGGACTGTAAAACCAGAGATTCTGGGTTCAATCCCCAGTATGGTCGCCACTATATTATAGCCTAAATCTACCTCAGACTGAGAAAGGCAGGTCTAGGGTAACATCAAACCACGCTTAACTTGGTAGCTAGCCCTACCAGGTCGGGAGAGGGCTCTCTCCTTGTCAATCTCAAAGAAAATATGGAAAGTAAGGCTTGAGATGACTGACATGAATACTAATTTTAGGCTAGGTATATGCTCAGAGGAATTTTGATTGATTTTAATAGTTGGTTGTTGGATCAGATGAGGAAGGCAACTTTGGGTCTAGGAAATCAACTCAGATTTGCAGAGGTTTCTGTGGGGCAAGGTAGGCAAGTGTTTTAGCACTTTGAAATAAATGTGATTGTGAGTCTAAAGACTGGTGAGGAGTTGGAGAGGGCATGCAAATGTCATGAGTCCTCTTCAAACAGTAGAAAACATTTAGAACTAAATAAAACCCCAAGGCAGAGCACTGAACATCAATGGATTCCACCCATTAATATTGATTCATTTAGTTATGCATAAAAAGAGAGATGATGGTACATATACACATAAGATAAACTAAATAACAGAGTAGAAAACAATGCTAATTCACATTACCACAAGAATTCCACAAAATGTTGCAAAACCCTGGTTCATTTCCTTGCCAAACTGCAGAAGTGATTTATAATAGTGCTCAATGCATCCACAGGAGTCCAACCTTGACAAATGACTAAGAACGTACAAGATATAGGAATCAAACCACCTATTATAGCCATCAGGGGTCGAATCCATCAGTCAAGGAGATATTTCAACAAGATCTAAACTAGGAACTGAAAAATAGGCAGTGGAACAACTTGCCTCTAAAACTATGGAAACTGATTCATTCATTATCAAACCAACTCTAACTTATGTATCTACCTCCTCAAGTCACTTTTCATCATATTTTACATCATAGTACATCATATTACATCATTAATTGAGCAAGAGAGAAGAAAAATTCAAACTAAAAGCAAACTGGGCGAAATTCTGAACAAATAGGCAAAACTGACAAATTTTCCTCCTATGCGCAGTGCCACTGATCCTATGCATAGCACTTTTTCCAGGCCAGTTTTGGAAGGCCTCCCAATGTCCAAATCAGGTGCAGAATAGCTCATTGGAAAGTTTGGTGAGTCTACTTTCCGGGACAACTTGAAACTCTTGATTTCGATTCCATTTTCCCCTCCAAAAATGAAATCTCCCAAGACTACTTCCTATGTGGCAAAAAAGTGGCAAAGAGGGCACTTTTTGGCTATTTTTGGCCCTTCTAGAGGTCCAGAACTTGTCAAAATTTCTCAGCCATTTCTGAGAATGCATAACTTTTCATGCTGATTCCAAAAATGTAAATTTTTTTGCAAATGGATGCGCCCATCAAAAGCGTAGCGCCGATGGTGGTACGCACCTATTGGAAAACCCTGTGTTGAAAATTTCTATGCGCAGCGCCACTGATTCTATGCATAGCACCACTTTCAGACCAAGTTTTGGAGGCCTTCCCGGTGTTCAAATTGGGTGCACGATAGCTCGTTAGAAATTTTATTGAGTCTACTTTCCAAAACAACTTGAATTGTTTAATTTGGAGTTCATTTGCCCTATCAAAAGTCAAATCTCCCAACACTAGTCAAAATGTGCAAAATGAGGCTGCCTAAATGCAGAGTGTTGTTATAGTCAACGTTTGAAGGTCTTCCTCAACTCAAAATTGAGCTCATGATATCTCATTCGAAATATATTTGTGTCTAGTTATCATTTAACTCATCAAGCAAGTCATTTGGCCAACAAAGCTAGGAGAAATCTTGATTTTCCTAAGGTCACTCCAGAGGTGCAGCAACTCTCCTAAGGCAACTATATTTTTGACATTTCTCTAAAACCATGACACCTATGTAAAAATTGAAGAAGGTTTTTCTTCCTTGGCCTATTATGGAAAAAAATTCTCTCAAATTTTCCAAATTCATTATTTCTTGCTCAGAAACATTCTTTGAGTAAAACCTATCCCGATGTGTGGAACAGGGGGATTTTTCGAAATGAAGTGAAATGAAGGGGATAAGGGGCTTCTAAATTCTTGAGAAAGTTTTGGGAAGTAGGGAGGGATGTTAAGAAGTAGGGGAAAGTGTAATTTCAAATGTTGAGTGGGGGGAAGGGGTTCAAAAGGGAAAAACACAAGCCTAGCCTAGAAAATTGTCAAATTGTGGCAAGAAACTAGGGTTTGTGGGAAAATGAGGAATTTGAGGGATATCAGTGATGGGAAGTGTTTAATAAGGTACATTAAGGATAGGGGAAGGTCTATGAACATTAGGATACAAGTTTTGTTGATGATTTGACCATCCAAGAGAAATTACCTTCAAAACCCTAGGAGAGGGAAATGGACCTTACCTAGGCACAACTGAAGCATGAACAAGGTGTAAATTGACCCATTGGAACTTGACATGATGATGACAACCCTCTGAATGATGGTACACTCAGCTGAATGGTGACATGTACCGACATTTGGAAAACTTTGAAAGGAGTAAAATCAAACCCTAGACCTAATACCTAGTGACCAAAGCTTTCTTGAAGACTCACTAAAATGGCAAAATTTAACCTTGACACCTTAAAATCACTTTGTAAGAGCATGTTTGATCACTTGAGGAAGGCTGCAAAGACTGACACTAACAGTATTAGAGCTAGCATGAAACATCAAGGAAAGGGAAACTCAAGAACACTCATCAAGGAGAAGCATCTACAAGATTGAAGCATCAAGCCTAGAAGTCTCAATCACTTCAAGGTCAAGAAGGTTCTACAATCCATCATTCATCAAGGAGGTATAAAAAACTGAAAGAAGAGACTTATATAAAGGAACCTACAAAGAAGAGCTATTTGAAGCAAGACCTATATCAAGCTACAAGTCTTCAAGCAAACCTCATCACCAAGCAAGTCCACTTGGAGAAGGAAACTTGAAGAACATTAAGATCCAAGGAAGACAATCCATCAAGCCTACAAGGAGGAAGCAAATCCATTACATCTCAAAATCTATCAAGCAAGTACATGTCCCCTTCTGAATATACATCAATGTATTTTTGCAAGGAAATCAATAAAATGGTAGGTACCAATAACTTTCTTGCATTGAAGAAGAAGAATAATCTACTACTTAAAGCAAATGAACTCCTAGAGCATGTTAAAGGGAATATCACTATCCCTGCTAAGGAATAGACTCAAGCCTTAGCCAAGTACAATAAGGATGAGACAAGAGATCAAAGGATTCTCATAGAATCAATCAAAGACTATTTCATTCCTTATGTCTACAAGTTTGAGACATCAAATAAATTTATGATGACCTAGTAGAGCTATTCTCAGTATCCACAACTAGAGAAGTAATATCTCTAAGGAATGAATTATACAAGATGAAGATAACAAAGGAAGCAATAGCTCCCTACTTCATGAAAATATCTGGAATGGGAGATCAACTTCAAGATCTTGGGGAAGTCGTATTTGACAGAGAGATGACAATTGTAGTACTCAATACTCTACGTGAGGAGTGGGTAAACTTTACATATAGCATATATGCCAAAAAGTAATAAATCACTCTTAGTGAAATGTGGTCTCTATGCAGAATAGAGGAAACCCGACTTAAGGAAAAATAAGATGTGGGATCAAAGGATCAAGAGTTTTCTACCATGGCCAAAAGAAAGGGTAAATTTGGAAAGTTTGGTCCACAAAGAACAAATTATAAAGACATGTCGAAGATCCAATGTTTTGGATATCAAGAATATAGACACTATAAAAGGAATTTTCCTAAGCTTAAGAAGGACAACAATAAAAGGAATAGGGAAGAAACTCACATAACTCAAGAGATGAAAGAATAAGGAGAGAAGAAAAAGAAGGAAGATCCTCCAGATCTCTACTATGACTAGGTCAAACTCTTTACTTCTAGATTTATTTCAAAGTTTTGAGTAGAATAGGAGCATAAATTAAAATTTCATGACTCGAAACATCCTCTAGAATCTAGTAGCATGATGTACATAGAGTTCTAGATACTCATGTAAATGTAGCATTTATGAAAAGAACAAAAATTCATAAGTATAAATATCTTCTAGAATATAGGAGCATGACAAATATAGCTCAATATATTCATGTAGAAGAAGCATACCTAGTATAGGACCTCATACATTATGATAGAAAATTGATCATGATAAGAATCTTGGAAGACCTACATCATCAAAATAAAGGAAACATTGTCAAGGAAAGGATCTTTAAGATACTATGATAGAATCTTCAAAAGAAGGTTCATGGATCAAAGAAGATGTCTCATTGGGAATCCCATTCATGGGTTTCAAGAAATGAATGATATGCAGGAAAGCTAAGATGAAGCAAGAAGGGCCACACCAAAGGATGATCAAAGGATAATCAAGATGAGGTATGTATGCATCAAAGTTTAATTCATGTTATCATTTTTATATTATTTAGTCATGGGTATAGTTCTATAACATGATCAAGCATGGAAGAATCTCTTTCACATGCTCGAAGGCATGTACCAAAATACAATAATGGTCAACAAAATCATATGCTCACATAAGGAGCATAAGACTGCTAACTAAAGAAGCAAGAAGAAATGCTGACAAGTTTAGAAAGAAAGCAATGAAGGAATGCTCTCATAAGAAGAATTAGATAGTTGACCTATCTATCTGAGAAGAAGAAAATGAAGAAAGCGATCAAGCATGTGAAGAAGAACATGATCACCAAGAATCACTCTCTAACAAAATGCCTTGAAATATATCTACCGAAAGAAGGTAGGACAACTCTAATAAAGGAAGAAAGGACCCTTGATAGCTATGAAGGCCTTGGAGATATAAAGGTGTACATAACTGATTCTACTCTACAGAGATGTCATGATGAATAAACCATACAACAAAAGAAAAGGCAATGTTGAAGCAATATCAGGATGAAGTCATGATGAGCTACTAGGTCAAAACATGTAATCAAACAAGTACAAGGAAGCATCCATGTGAAGAGATTCCAAAGCATGGATAAGATAACAAAGGAGTAGCCAAGATGATAAGAAAAACATGATAATCACTTTCTACAAAGCAATGGCATGACAAACCAAGAAGGAAAGGGATACATGGATGGTTCCCTACCTAGAAGAAGTATGAACAAAGACTTCATGACATCAAGAAAGGAAGGAGATCAAGTAGATGAAGGACCCATGAAGAAGAAGTTGTTGATGAAGGAAATAGTCCCCCGTTAAGAGGGAGCTCTAACAAGTCCCTAATCAAGAGGGGGTTTTGAATCACCCTCTATTACAAAGGAGTGACAATTGTTTTTTTCCATTTCATGGGTCATGCACTAGACCAAGACTAACAACCGTAAGTCTAGATGAAGGCCATGAATGGAAATGTAGACACAAGATAGACACAACATTATTTTCTTCACTTGGGAAGAAAGAATGGGAGGATTAGGTAATCATCTAGCATCTGATACTCTTTGAGTATGTGTAGGGCATCCAAGACAAGAGTAGGAAAGTGGACCGATATTCTTTGAGGGTTGGGAACCCAAGATAAGAATAGTCCTAGAAGGTCATACTCGGAGAACACCCATGCGGGTATGTACCTTGAGAGACAATGATGAAGGTGTCTATAAATCATTGGTCTCACCAGCATTGTAGCTTATAGTCTCGTAAAGAGATGGAGATGTTATTTAAGGCTTTTTACTATGACAATGTTGATGGATATGATGCTATAACATATGTATTTCTAATCTAGTTTCTCTTATGTGAATTCATCAAGATTGATAATAGCCAAACACCTTATAATGTTTTATGAACACCTCCCTAGTTAAGAGGGAGTTTTTAAGGAAGTGTAACTAGGTTTGGTCTTCATAGATGTAATTTTGATATTTTTACTTATTCAAGAAAAGAAATATTATTTTTATAGTATATTTCAATGATTTTCTTGCTCATTGAAGTAGGTATAACACATGTCAAAGTGCTATAGGTGATTCAAATAGTCAAGAGAAGATTTTGAAGGCCTTCAGGGCACATTACTTTATGTATAAATATATATTTAAGTCAAAGGGAAACCTCCAAGAAAAGTCAAGTCTAATCCTATGTAATGACACCTTCAAGAAGCTCCTTCAATCATGCTACACCAGCATGGAAAATGTGTGAAGTTTTCTCAGCAAATCAACCACCAAACTACCCTACAAGTCAGCTTACAAATAGACCTCCAAGTCGACCTGCTAACAATCAATCAAATCAGCCTATAAGTCGGCTTAAATGGAGAGACAATATATTTATAGAGGTTGTCCACTCCAAAATCAAATGCACAACTTGGGCTCTAGAATCCACAAGAAATAGAGGATAAGAAGTACAACAAAAATCTTAGGAAAAGGTCTACAAAGGCAGTGAGGTTAGGAGGAAGAACAATGAAGTCTAACGGATTGTTTTCAAGCGTATACACAGTCACATGTGCAAGAAAGTGAATAGAGTCTGCGTCCATATTAGAAGTAAAATCACAATTGAATGATCTTCATTTTTTGGGGCTAGTAACTAGGCCTACAAAGGCCTCCTACTCCAGTGTAAAAGGAAGACAATTAAAGCAAAGGAAGGAAGAGCATATGAACCTAGTAATCCTCCCACACGTGTGAGAAATTGTGGCAACAGAACAACATCACTTTCATACACCTATATTTCAATACGGATCTCGGTTGAAGTCTACTTGTGAAAGGAATAGAAGAGGAACACCTCACCTAGAAGACTCACTCAAGAAGTCACATGTGCAAGAAAGTGAATAGAGTTTGTGTCCATATCAGAAGTAAAATCACAGTTGAATGATCTTCATTTTTTGGGGCTAGTAACTAGGCCTACAAAGGAATCCTACTCCAGTGTAAAAGGAACACAATTAAAGTGAAGGAAAGAAGAGCATATGAACCTAGTAATCCTCCCACACTTGTGAGAAATTGTGGCAACAGAACAGAATCACTTTCATACACCTATATTTCAATACGGATCTCGGTTTAATTCTATTTGTGAATAGAATAGAAGAGGAACACCTCACCTAGAAGACTCACTCAAGAAGGTCTATCTCTGGAAAATATTAGTAAGAGAAATGAAGTGCCAGAAGAAGGAGGACGAAGTGTCAGAGAACAAAGTTACAAAAGAAGTGTCATGGAATAATTTGTAGAAAGAAGGAAGGACTTGAATTGTTCTTGAAGGATACTCTTGTTGGGGGTCTAGGGTTTGGCATTAATCAATATAAGCTTCAATAATATAAATTCATCAAAGGGTTTTTCCTCTCAAGAGAAGAGAGGTTTTGGCCCTAGTAGAGAACCAACATCTTGTGTTCTTGTTTTCATGTTTTCGTAGTAGTTTGATGAAGTCCACACATATGCACTAATAAGAAGAAGAATAATAATAAGCTAACAATAAACGTAAAAGGACTCCACAAATTGTTATCAAGTAACAAATAATCTCACTACACTAATTTGCCCTAGATTCTTCAACACCCCTTAGGGGAACACCATTCTCAATATTCTATGACACCTATGACTAGAAAACTGCGGAAAACAAAACATATTGACTATGGAGCTTTATAACACAATTGGTTGTAGTATTTACAATGAGCACTGTTGAAAATAGGACAATCATTCCCATGTACTGGAGATTTATTACACAACTTAGTATGGTATCTACAACTACAATCACATATACTTATCTACAGTTTCTTGAACCAACAAATAATCATATTGCCTATGGAGCTTTATAGATACATATCGATACAATATTCACAACAATATACACATACATACATATGCACATTTTCTTTAACCAACAAATAAAAGGATATGATGCCCACATTAGTCAACAAGGGAATCTAGAGGCTCACACCTCCACCCTCAAAATAATACTAGGATTCACCTCCTTCCTAAGAATTCTAGAATCCACTGCCAAATTCAAACCTACCTATAATGTCTAGCGCTACGATCCTCACACTATCTATGACCTAAGTGAATAGTTACTAGCTCATTGTTCCAAGGCACACTCCCATTGTGCTTTTGTTTCCATCTAGTTGCTAGTGACCAAACAAATCCATTCCCCGACCTTCCCTTCTTTGCTACACAATCCATTGGGAAATACGGTCACTCACCTTCCATGCAATCACTCACCTTCCAAGTTCCCCAACATCCCCTTTCTCGGGCAATCCATCCTTTGGCAAGGCTTCATCGAATCAGAAGGTCCAAGAACAAAGGTACATCCCTTCCTCAAAACCATCATAGGTGTCACAGAATGCTCATGGAAATCAATGTACTTTAATGGGTACCAGTGTCCCACAATGGCCTTGCACCTAAATTCCTTTACCAACATAATGTTGCCTATTCCAATTCCTTTTGTTGTTGTTGCTATTAATTTCTTGCAGACATTTTTAACCACCCAAACCAAGCATTTCCTGATTTCTTGTACCAAGAACATAATTTCCATTAGATTCAAAATAAATGAAATAAATTCAAATCATACCTTATTGGTAGCTTGTTATTAAGGTACCTTTGAAACTCTATTTACTTCTTATCACAACAAGTGAAACTAGATGTGTGATCAAATCATCATGAATAAACATATCACATCCAGTTAGCTCAAAACGCAACCATCACATATCAAAATTATAGATTACATATAACCATCATAAATCAAAGTCATAGATCACATGCATAGTTAATACATAAATAAAATACCCATACTTATCCTTCAAATAATTCTTTGTTTTTTCCTTGGTTGTTTGTCCTTTCTTACACACACTAGATCAATTTCCAAACACAAAAATCACCTAGTGCCTTCTCATCAACCACGTACACATGCACACAATGTACATCACATGCATACACCCACACACAATGTACAACACCACAGAATACATACACCTACACCCGGTGTACAACACAACGCATACAACTACACCTAATGTACAACACAACACATTCACATATAGCTGGTGTACACTAGAACACAATACATATACCTACACCTGGTGTACAACACAATACATATATGTACATAGAATACAACACAACAAATACACATGTCATGATACCAAAACTACACAATGCACATACACAGTACCACATGTTCACAACACAACATGTATGACATGCACACAATACCACATGTACACCACACCACCTATACACAACACCACTTGCACAATGTGTACACAACACCACATGTACATGGCACCACCTACTCAAAATGTACACAATACCACATGTACACATCACCACCTACACAATGAGTACATAACATCACATGCACATAGCACCACATGTACAACATGTAAACAACACTGCACACACACAACCCCACATGTACAACATCTACATAACCCCACATGTGCACAACACAACATATACAACATGTACCAACACCATATGTACAATGTGTACACCACACCTCATGTACATAGCATCACATATACAACATGCACATTGTACAACATGTGCTCAACACCACAGGTACAACATGTAAAACATATACACAATAGAAAAAATTCACATCTAGGTGCCACACTGTCTCTACCAAGCAACCTTACTTCTAATGTATTTTGAGTATCCATGCTAGTCCCAACATGTCATAGATTGCACTGCTTTCATTTCGTTCATGTATCCTTCGACTTTACCTACCATAACATA
The DNA here is from genome assembly GCA_000404065.3 of Pinus taeda. Lineage (NCBI taxonomy): Eukaryota > Viridiplantae > Streptophyta > Pinopsida > Pinales > Pinaceae > Pinus > Pinus taeda. Next base: position 41,777 of record APFE031225793.1, on the reverse strand, counting down.
AACATAGGAATAGTAAAAACACATAATGTCAATTCATATCCACATGATACTAACCTCATATACATATTAGGGCTACTATGATCACTTGATCCCTCATAAACCAAGAACCTCATCGTTCTATTCACCTATATAAGAAATCATTCCTCCACAAGCATGATCCCTAATAATACTGTCACGCATCAACATAAATACATACATGCATATATACATATAAACATTAGAATAAAATAATCATGATACCTAAAGAGCCTACCAGATAATGACATACGCACATACATATATTCATATATAGACATCAACATTGTTGGATGTGGAGCTTGATTATCTTCTGTATTCAAAGGTATTGCCACATTGGACCCCAGTTCGAAATGGGGCAGCAATACAACCCATAAAATATTCGCTACAGGGGGGGTCTAGGGGGGGTGGCTACGACCTTTGGAGAGCACTCCCCTAGCGGGAGGTTTCGGGGGAAGTGCCCCCGAAGCTAAGAATAGATGTAAATTGCCTTGTAAAAGTATAGTAATTTCTAGTCAATCTGGGTCGTTCATTAGGCAGAGATTTGACGATAGAAGTTACGTTTAATTTAGGGTTTTTTGCCCCAGAAGGCAACCCCTCACTATATATGAGGGAATTGTATTGCGTCTTTGTAGATCTGTATTCTGAGTGAGAAAGAGAGAGGAGATTGAGAGCTAAGAGGGTGTTACAACAAATTTGTTGTAGGTTGTATCTCTTCAGTTTGCTAGATAACATAAAAGGAAGGACTGGTTGTTTCTCCGTGGACATAGCCCAAACTAGGTGAACCACGCATATTTGTGTCTCTCTTGTTTTATGCGTTTTATATTTTTATATTTCTGCAATATTTTATGTGTTCCATTGCTCCGTAATATATAATTTTCTAACAACTGGTATTAGAGCCGAAGGTCCTTTTGGCTGACAAGCTCGTAGGAGATAAGGATTCCTAGTTTGAGTGGGAGCAATGGAAGAAGATGGTAATTTTAGGGTTGAGAAATTTAACGGCATAAACTTCTCGCTGTGGAAGATGTAGATGGAATATTATCTATATCAGAAAGATTCGTACCTACCATTAGGCAGAAAAACAAAGATGCCAACGGGTATGACAGATGAAGAATGGAACCTTCTCGATAGAAAGGCACTTAGAATAGTATGGTTGTGCCTTGCAGCATCGGTTGCCTTCAACATTTTGAAGGAAACAATGACGGAGGGTTTGATTAAGGCGTTGGCGAAACTATATGAAAAACCCCTGGCCTCAAATAAGGTATTTCTTATGAAGCGTTTATTTAATATGAAGATGTCGGAAGGTGGATCTGTTGCAGACCATTTAAATGATTTTAATACTGTTACAAGTCAGTTAAGTTCTGTAGGGGTAAAATTTGATGATGCAGTTAGAGCTCTATTATTCTTGTGCTCATTGCCAGAAAGTTGGAATGGTTTGGTAATGGCCATTAGTAACTCTTTTTCTGGATCTAGTACTTTAAAGTTTGATGATTTTTCCGGTGCTATCCTTAGTGAGGAAATGCGACGGAAAAGTTCCGGTGAGACATCGGGTAATGCTTTGAGTGCAGAGTCTAAGGGAAGAAAAATGGAAAGAGGAAAGAGCTCAGGATATCACAGTAAATCAAGGAAAGGCAGGTCCAAGTCCATATCGGGGATAGTCTACTGGAAATGCAGAAAGAAAGGACACCTAAAGCAATACTGTAGATCTCGGAAGGGAAAAGAAGGAGATGCACAACAAGAAAAAAATCATGAAGCAAATGTGACAGGTGAGGTGTTACAAAATGCTTTGATTCTTTTTTTTGAAAATATTACTGATTCCTAGGTGGTAGATTCAGGGGCCTCATTCCATGCCACACCTTATAAGAAATACTTTCATGACTATGTTCAAGGAGATTTTTGACAAGTCCGTTTAGGTGATGATAAACCCTGCAAAATTGTTGGAATGGGTAAGGTTCTTGTAAAATAGTAGAATGGAAACCAATGGCTACTAAAGGAGGTAAGGCATGTTCCAGATTTGAAGAAAAATATGATTTCAACAGGGCAATTAAGAGGTGAAGGTTGTGTGACAACTTTCACAAATAAAGCTTGGAAGGTCACCAAAGGAGCCTTGGTAATAGCAAAAGGTGAAAAGGTTGGTACATTGTATTTATGCAATGGTATTTCTAACTTTGTTAATGCTTTAACTTTCAAAGGAGCAGATGTAGCATTATGGCATCATAGGCTCGAACACATGAGTGAGAAGGGGATGAAGATCCTTCACGCAAGGAATTTGTTGCCAGGTTTGAATAATGTTTATTTGGACTTCTGTGAGAATTGCATTTATGGAAAACAGAAGAGAGTCAGATTTCTCAGAGTTGGGAAAGAAAAGAAGAGCGAAAAACTAGAGCTTGTGCATACAGATGTATGGGGACCTGCTCAGGTATCATCTCTCGGTGGCTCTCATTATTATGCTACTTTTATTGATGATGCAACTAGAAAAACTTGGATTTATTGTATTAAGTGTAAATTTAATGTATTTTGTACTTTCAAGAAATGGAAAGCTTTGGTTGAGATTGAGGCAGGAAAGAAATTGAAGTGTCTCAGATCAGACAATGGAGGTGAATATTGCAGCAACGAGCTTGATAGGTACTATTCAAAGCATGGAATTCATAGAGAGAAGATAGTTCTGAGAACACCACAAGAAAATGGTGTGTCAGAAAGGATGAACAGAACAATCATGAAGCGTGCAAGGTGCATGAGATTGCATGCAGGATTGCTTTTACAATTTTGGGCAGATGCTGTAGATACTGCTGTTTATCTAATAAACAGAGGGCCTTCAAGTTCCTTGGATGTTGGTGTTCTAGAGGAAGCATGGACAAGTAAAAAGGTAAACTACTCCTTTTTAAAGCCTTTTGGTTGTGAGGCCTTTGTCCATATTGATAAATAAAATAGAACAAAGCTTGAGGCAAAGTCAAAGAAATGTACCTTTATTGGATATGGTGTTAATGATTTTGGTTATCCCTTATATGATTATGAAAATCACAAAATCATTAGGAGCAGAGATGTAATATTCAATGAAAAGGTCTTGTATAAGAATCAGTTGCAGGAAAAGAAGTAGGAAAAAGAAAACAAGGAATACACAGTTCTTGATGAAATCACTGAAAAAGTAAAGGTGCTTGAAAATAATAATAATCAACAACCACAGCAGCAACAACCACCACAATAGCAACAGGCACTCGAAACACCTAAAAGTGGTGTTAGAAGATCTACCAGGATAAGTAGACCCCCTGAACGATACTCTCCTTCATTATATTATTTATTGTTGACTGATTCCAGTGAACCCAAATGTTATGAAGAAGCAATGTAGGTTGAAAGTAGGAAGAAGTGGGAGGTAGCCATGGAAGAAGAGATGGACTCCTTAGCACATAACCAGACTTGGGATTTAGTCAGGTTGCCTGCAGGAAAAACTACATTGAAGAATAAATGGGTTTACAGGTTGAAGGAAGAAGATGGACGAAAACAGAGGTACAAAGCTAGACTTGTGGTGAAGGGGTTTGCACAGAAGAAGGTATTGATTTTGATGAAATATTTTCTCCTGTTGTCAAAATGACTTCAATCAGAACTATTTTAAGTCTTGTAGCAGCTGAAGATTTGCATCTTGAGCAGTTAGATGTAAAGACATCCTTTCTCCATAGGGATTTGGAGGAAGAGATATATATGCAGCAGCCACAAGGATATGAAGTGAAAGGGAAGGAGAAACTAGTGTGCAGGTTGAAGAAGAGCTTGTATGGCTTAAAACAGGCTCGAAGGCAGTGGTATCTAAAATTTGACAAGTTTATGTCTGAACAAGGTTATACTAGATGTCACTCTGATCATTGTGTTTATTTGAAAAATCAAAATGATGGCAGCTATATTATATTGTTATTGTATGTAGATGACATGCTTGTTGCAGGGTCTAACATGCAAGAAATAAATGTGCTCAAAAGAAAATTGGCAAATTCATTTGCAATGAAGGATTTGGGCGCTGCAAAACAAATCCTTGGTATGAGAATAACTAGAGACAGGAAAAATCGTAAATTAACATTGTCTCAGAATGAGTACATACAAAAGGTGTTGAAAAGATTTAACATGCACAATGCAAAACCAGTTAGTACACCTTTTGCTAGCCATTTCAAACTTAGCAAGGAAATGTGACCAAAGACCCAAGAAGACATGGATTATATGTCTAAAGTTCCATATGCATCAGCAGTTGGAAGCTTAATATATGCAATGGTCTGCACAGGGCCTGATATTGCACATGCAGTGGGAGTTGTAAGCAGGTACATGAACAATCCAGGAAAGGAACATTGGATGACAGTGAAATGGATTCTCAGATATTTGAAAGGTACCCCAAATCAAGCATTATGATTTGGTGGTTCAAACATTCCCCTATAGGGATATGTTGATGCAGATATGGTAGGTGACAGAGATAACAGGAGGAGCACTACAGGATATGTATTTACTGTTGGAGGAATAGCTATCAGTTGGGTTTCAAAAATCCAAAGTGTTGTTGCACTTTCAACAACAGAAGCAAAGTATGTTGCTACTACAGAGGCTAGTAAAGAAATGATTTGGTTACAAAGCTTTATGGGTGAATTGGGTAAGGAGCATGATAAGGGCACGTTTATACAGTGATAGCCCAAGTGCCATCATCTTGCAAAGAACTCAGCATTTCATTCCCAAGGACCAAAACACATCAGCTCAATAACCATTTCATACGATCAGTGGTTGGAAGTGGACAGTTGAAGCGGAAAAGATAACACAGCTAGCCAGAAATCCTGCAGAAATGCTAACAAAGTTGTAACCAGGGAGAAACTGAGAACATGCTCAGTTTCAATTGGTCTTCAAGGATGACGATGAAGATGAGAAACAGCTAGGTCCAAAAGAGGAGTCATTGTCCAGCAAATGAAGCAGCGATGGAGTTGCTACAATCAATCTCCAAGTGGGAGATTGTTGTGTGTGGAGCATGATTGTTCAGAGGTCTTTGTTTTAGCCTGATGTATACCCCAGGAAGCTTGTACACCCCTCCACACGGGGGGGTGCGGGGGGGACTTGTCCCCCCGCGGGGGTTCGAGGGCCAGCGGTCCCTCGGCGGGGGCTCGGGGGCGCTGCCCTCTAAGCTAAAAACAGATGTAAACTTGCCTTGTAAAAGTATAGTAATTTCTAGTCAATCTGAGCCGTTCATTAGGCGGATGATATGACGGTAGAACTTATGTTTAGTTTAGGGTTTTTTGCCCTAAAAGGCAACCCCTCTCTTTGTATGAGGGCATTGTATTGAGGCTGTGTAATAGATGTGCATTCTGTCTGTGAGCGAGAAACAGAGAGGTGAGACTATGAGAGAAAACAGAGGATATTACAGCAGATTTGCTGTAGGTTGTGTCTGTTCATTTTGCTGGATAATAGAAAGGAAGGACTGACTGTTCGGGGTGGACGTAGCCCAAACAGGGTGAACCACGTATATTTGTGTCTCTCTTGTTTTATGCGTTTTGTGTGTTTATATTTCTACAATATTTTATGTGTTCCATTGCTCCGTAATATATAATTTTCTAATAGTCCTGGAAGGGCATAGTGCCTCTCCGTGCTAAATTCTTGATTTGGAATTGTAGCCATTGTTCCTTGAGATACAAGGCATAAGACTTTGCTGGCATCCTGCACTCGATTGCCTCCAAGGATAAACTGGCCATAGTTTCCAACTTGATTTCCATTTCTTGTAGTTTTCCCCTTAGCCATGCATTCTCTCCTTCTAACTAAGTTGTCATTATTTCCTCTCTGTCTCTTATGGTGCTCAGTTCTTTGCCCATCTCCTTCAATTTCTCCTCCATGTGGCCTACATCCTCCACTCCTTTTGATTTGGAAATTTGCATCCACCTGTGTGTCCTTGCCCTCTTTTTTTCAAGTTTAAAGAATAAGGGGATGGAAAAATTCTATGGGATTACCCTACCTCCTTCAATGAACCTGTAGTAGGAGTTGAGGGTTGGTTCTGGACTAGGTTCTCTCAATTCTGGGCCTTCTTTCTTTGTTACTTCTAAGGGATACCTTATTGGTCCATTTTTTGATTTTCCTGTAGGCTTAACAGAGTTTCTTGTAGGATGGCCTCTTCTTCCTGTAGGTCTGTCTATGTCTCCTGTAAGTGACCTTTTTCCTTCGATGAGGCTGACCTTGTGACAAGCCTCCTAACATAAGTGATAGATATTTGGGAGAGGCTTGTTCTGATGATCCTTCCCCTTTATTTTTCTCTAGAGGAGCTGCCCTTTCTTGCTACTTAGGTGAATCTTCAATGACAATTGGAGTTTTGGTGGGGGTTTGAGGTCTTCCTTGCCTAATCCTCGTGTTATTTATTATCCAAAAGTACATTGGGGTTTGTCTTTTCCTTTTCCATTTTGACTTGATAGGTGTACTTAGGGTAGTATGAGAAGTTGCTCCCTCTTTCTCAGTGGGTTCTCGAGATACCCTTGGTGATCCTTCCCCTTATTTTCCTTGAACTATAGACCTCTATTCTTCCTTCTGTTCTGTTTCCTCTTTTCCATTCTCCTTCTCATTCTTATCTTCCTTTTTCTCTTCTTCCTCTATTTCCTCACTCTGCTCATCTGTCTCTTCTTTTGTTCCTTCTTCTATCTCTTATTCATTCTCCTCCTCCTTTTCTTCCTCTTTTTCCTCCTTTGTTTCCTCTTCGTTTTCCTCTTTTGTTTCCTCTTCATTTTCTTCTTCTGTCTCTCCTTCCCGTTCACTAGCAGTGGGTGTTTTGTCATATTCAAGAGCTTGAATTGCTCCCCCTACTTACATGTCTATGAAGGTTGTCCATGTAATAGGGAGTCTTAGGTTTTGTAGAGAATCTTCTAGGATGAGTTTGATCAACCCATGATGTTGGCTTGTAGGGGCCTGACCTAGGTTCAGAGGTGATTTAGCCAAACAAATCCTGGTACTACTGGCCCTTTTGGTAACAGTCCGCAAAGTGCGAACTGAGGTCTCACCCGAAGTAGTAGGGGAGGGTGCTAGAACCAAGTTTCCGCACCCTAGAGATGTCTAATGATTTTCAGTGGTCCGCAGTTCGACCCTGTGCACACGTCACTACGCGCACTTACTCGTATGTTGCAGCCTAAGATGCTGCCTTCGCACAGCCTTACTCACGGGCCAAACAATGTTATTACCAATTCCTTATTATTAACCTGATATTAGTCGATCTTTTAGCTTATCAGTATGTGTCTAGTTATATTTAACAATGTTCAGTACTCATATAAGTGCACGCGATAAAGAAAACAATATAATTAAACAGGAAATAGCACAAGAACAGATACATAAGATTTGGAATCAAACTTCTCTTTATTATTCTTCTTCCTTGGTTACAGACTCGACTCTGCCCTACGCACTCAACTGCAGGGGTCCATGCACTTAGCTGTGGACTCTACTAGGCCTCTGCGCACTCAGCTGCAGAGCCTCTTCCTACTACTATGACCCAAGACACACTTAGACACTTTCTTTGTACTTCTATCTCATACTTCGCTCTTTCTACTCACTTGACTATCTTTTTCACTTAGATCTTTGCTCTATTTATACAATCCCATGTTCTACGGACCATGGGTAGGCCGACATTACATTCAAAACTTAGGGCGGACAACCCCTATGACTCTAACATACACTTCGCGCTCCGTGCCAGCAATTCGTGGCGTTTTTACAACAATAATACTCAAAACTTGGGCTTTGAGCTCCAAAACATGTTGTGGGGGGATTCCATGCCCAACAGGTCCCCAACACAAACATCGTGACTCACCCTCGAGTCACTTGGTCGGCGCGACGATCTTGGCGTGGAGTCCCTCTAGCTGGTCCCAAATGGCTTGAATGTCAGCAATGCCCTGAGTTGCTGCCTGCTAAACCTGCTGCATTCTTGCTTCTGAACCCTCGGTTTCTAGTGTGCTGTGTTGCATCTGTGCATGCATCCCTTGAATCTACGCAAGCTTTCCTTCAATATCCACCATAATTTCGAAAGCTTCATCAATCCACGGTTGGACGCACGCTTTTAGAACTACTTCTTTGTAGCGCGTCACTTCCACCTGCTCTTTTAAAGCCTTGGCCTACTGCATCCTTGGAAGTCGCTGAGTAAGGACTTCTGTCTGCACAGTCCCTCTAATGATGTCATATTGTTGCTAGAGTTCGTGTGCCTTGGTCTTCAGCTGCTGAATGTTGGGGTCCTTCTACAATGTAGTGAGGACTTCCAACGCCTGCTCTAACATGTTGACACAGTCACGAACTACACCTCCAATCTCTTCCATTCCTGCTGCAATAGCACTATCATGCTGATCTCTGACCTCTAGGGGAGTGGAAGGTGGCGCCTTCAATCACAACTCAACAATCTGGAGATTTAGCTCTAGCTTCACTCTTGTTGTTTCTTCACGTGCGTTTTGGACTCCAGTTGCCAAACAATGGATTCGCACTTCGGTTGGTAGGTCCACTGCAATGGACAACTCAGGGACGCGTCGGCAAGCGTCATCAACTGTCTGTACCAGCTGTTGGTTCTGCAACACCAATTCGTTGCGCTGTAAGCTAAGATGTTCTATATTAATCTTCTGCTCACTCAAAACCTGGATCGACGGCTATCTCTGGTGTAGAGTTCTGTTGTTATCCCATCCTGCAGCTAATAAAGTGTGTTGCGGGGAAGGGAAACCGAGTTAAGGCTAATGTCTTTCATTGTAGTCAGCATCATCTAATCCATTGTGCTCTCCAAGACTAGCTCTCCCTCTGGCAAGGTTATCATATTGGCCATCTTCGCGCAGATCATCTGTTCTGCTACTGATGTTCCTGTTGCGACGTGGGTAGACAAGGTACCCTCCTATGGGGCCCGCACCTGTAACTCCTGCAGCTACGCCCTTAGGGCCCCTAACATAGTCTTTTTCTCCGTCATAAAGTCTGGAGCACTTCACTAGTGACATCGCGAACTGTCTCACCAATGTCATGGAGATCACCTTCAGTTAACGTGATCGGGTCAATGGCCAGCTTTGAGGCCTTGACCTTCTTTCTAGGACCCAATCTTTCCGCAATGCGTGTTCGTTTGAGCTATGTTGGGCTAATTTATTAACATAAATTAACACAAGTATTTAATTATCAATCCGGGTTTGTAAAACTTGGAGGCAAATCCACTGTATATGGACATCAGATATAATCAAGTTTAGAA